>JWZX01002620.1:0-24800 GCA_001275005.1 Chrysochromulina tobinii | reverse complement strand
CTGAGGAGTCTCAGCTTGATGATTCCTTCATCACCGCGCCTTGTCGCGTTTGCACAAAGTGAATGTGATCTCACAACACCAAGTGTGTCTAGGAGACTATTGCATGGCACCCTTGAGCCCTAAGGCGTCCTGAAAGGGTCATGGCATCCTCGAGCCCGAAGGCGTCCTGAAAGGACTATGTACTGTCTATTACTGTCTAAAGGCAACGCGCTGCGCTCGATGCGCATCTCGACCGTCCCCGAGTTGCCTCGGTTGGTGCCAAAGTGCACGGTACGTACCGCCGCCCATCGTGCACTTCAGCGCGGCCCGCTGCACCTGATCACGGACATCACGCGCTCGATCACCGTGACGCAGCTCAGCAGCCTACTGCACGCACTGCGATGGTGTGGCACGGCTGTGCACACGCTCCGCCTTGACCAGCAACCCAGGGTGCTGTGGGCGCCCGGTATCGTGGGGGACGAGCGGGGCAGGATTTGGTCTGAAAAGATGAGCTTCATGCCGCACCCCAGCTCAGAGATGCTACGGACGATTCGGGTGTGCTGTCCCAATGTTCAGACCCTGGGACTGAAGGACTGGGTGGCCTATCGGAATGCCGACCCGCTCTGGTCGGCATCGCTCGCCTCCGAGCTCGCCCAGATGAGCAAGCTGCGCCGCGTGCGCATGCCGAGCGAGGCTTTCTTGAACAACGTGGACCGGCCGTGCTCGACCTTGGCGGATCTTCTCGACGCCTGTCCCGACCTCGAGCAGCTCCACGTAGAGATCCCTCCCGCGCAAATTCGCAGAGTGTGCGAGAGACCCCTCGCGGCGGCGCGCATCCTGCAGCTGTACCTCCGCAATGCGGCTGCGCAAGAAGTGGCCCTTCTGTTCAACTGCAGCAGCTTGCGCCGCCTGCACTTGCTTGAGTGCAGTGTGGATGGGCTCGACTTGACTCTGGCCCTGCCGCCAACCCTCTCAGTCCTGACGATTACCGGAAGCGAGGGAGTGGCTGCAACGCCGCCGGCAGAGCGCACGAGGTCGCACTGGACGAGACTCAAGTGGCTCAACGTGGACTACAGCCCAAGGGCCGTCTTGACGAATTCCTGTCTGCTGGAAACTGTGAGTCACGTGCCCAACCTTCTCGTTCTCGAGCTGAACAGCAGCGACTCGTTCACTGACGAGATGCTTCGGATCGTGGTAGAGCACTGCACGCGTCTGGATACGCTTCGCATCGCCTATGCTGAGGTGACTGACGCTGGGTTGAGCACCTTGCTGGATCGCGAGGCATTGCCGTGCTTGAGGTGCTTGCTCTATTGGAATTCTACGTATGAGAAGGACCTCGTCGATTTCTTTACAATGGACATTCTAGAGCTGCACATGAGCCGTGAAGAAGACTTGGACGAGATGGCGAATTTCGACTGGGACGGAAGTGGATACATGCAGCCAGAGCTCAGGCACATACTTGCATGGTACGCTTATGTGGCCGTGGTCGTCACGCGGCAGCTTGTCACTCCGGTGACGGGCGGGCCATTTGATGATCTGCTCCCTTGGCAGGAGCATCCCCTCTGCCAAGACTACTTTCGGCTCGACTAAATGTCAACTGTGAGAACTTAGAGGTAGCGTCACCGTCAGTATAGCCTAGGGGCGCCGAGTTCAAACATAAATGTGACCGGACCACGGTCTGCTGTGCACGGTATCGTATCGAGGTTTTCGATACGATATTAGGAGCGTCGGTAATCGAATGTGGTAATGTGGTAGCTGCAAGCTGGTGTACGGGATAATTGGAAATCCCAAAACGGGCAAAACGCGCTCGCGACGCCCGCTGCCGCTCTGTCGTCGCGGACGGAGGGGCGAACATGATCAACAGTCCGACGGTCCCCCGTCTCCGCCCTAGCCGGGACGCGGCGAAACGAAGCCACACGACAAGAGGGCGCCGCGCACGAGGCGATCCGATGCACACAGACTCGGACGCAGATACCGCGGATACCGTCATGGACGAGCGCGCAAAAGAGGCAACTTTGACACTCTCTTTGCCTCGCGCACGCATGCAAGCTCATCACGCTTCATCCATGCCCATTCTTGGCAGCCCCGTCTCCATTACTCAACGAGCAACGCGAGCGCCTGTTCGACATCGCCATTCGATGCCTCGAGCGCCTGCTTGATGGCCTCGACGTCGGCGAATCCCATGGCCTGCAGCTGCGCGATCCTGTGATCGAGAGGCGGTGCGTCGCTGCTCCCGCTGCCGCCGCCTCCTCGGCTGCCGTGCTGGAGAGCGATCAGGTCGGGCCGGGCGAGACCAGGAGTTCCAAGACTGAACCCGGACGACGCAGCCAAAGCGGGCGCAGGCGCCCGTGAGCCGCCGCCACCACCGCCTCCGCCACCTTCATCTCTTTTCTGGAACTTGAGGACGAACTCGGGGTAGGCCTGCTTGTCGCTGCCTGCGGAGAGTACGACGATCTGGCTCTGCTCTACAGGTAGCCGGTCGACCATACTCTCGTGCATCGCGTTGCTGTTTGGCTTCTGTGTGGGCCGCTCCATCCCTGAACTGCCGACGCATGCCTCGCCCATGAGCACGCGGCACAGGAGGAGGTAGTGCTCGCCGGTGTCGGGGTCGATCTTCGAGTACCTGGGCGAGAGTGAGTAAGCCGCCTGCCGGGCAAAGTACACACCCTTTCCATGCGCGCCGCGCGTGTTGAAGTCACGCAAGAATCCGTTGGCAAGGATGAGCGGGATTGACTTCTCGTCCGTGCCGTGCCACAGCCAGCGCTCGTTCAGTCGCGGAAGGCTTAACATCGTCGTCCGACGCGCCTGGTACTCGCGGAAGAAGCCCCGGTTCTCGACGCAGTAGATAGCCGAGAGGCGACGCGAGGCCAGATCCGTTCGGCGACGCGAGGCCGGATCCGTCCCGGAGTCGCAAAGCATCTGGAGTACTTCTTGAAAGACGGGTGACTCTGGACGCAGCTCTTGCTGGAGCCCGTCCTGGCTGCCGGGGTGGCTCCAGTACGGCGGAGGCGTATCGTAGTCCCCAGGAAAGGCATGGAGTTGCGCGAGTGGCGCGCCGGGGGCGAGGAGTACGGTGTCGGATGGTGGCGGTGGCGGCGGCGGCGGGACTGCGCGCAGCCGATGAAGATCCTCCAGATCTCTGCTGAGTCTTTGATCGCTGAGCGACCGCAGCCCGTCACCGCCGGCGGCCACCATGTCAGGTTGCGTGATGAGGCTCGCCCAGCGACCGTCCAGCTCAACAAGATCTGCCACTTCGATCGTGTCTCGTGCCGGGCCCGGAATTTGCTTTGCAAGGACCACGGCAAGATTGCGCCCCGCTTGAGGCGGAGCTAAGAGCACGCCGTCACGGAGACAGAGCAGATCGCTTACGAGTTGGATGAACTCATCGAAGTCAAACACGCCATCTCCGTTCAAGTCGTACAGCGTCACCACCCATACCACTCGTTGGGCACGAAGATCCTTCAGATCTCTGTGGAGACTTTGATCGCTGAGCGACCGCAGCCCGTCACCGCCGGCGGCCACCATGTCAGGTTGCGTGATGAGGCTCGCCCAGCGACCGTCCAGCTCAACAAGATCTGCCACTTCGATCGTGTCTCGTGCCGGGCCCGGAATTTGCTTTGCAAGGACCACGGCAAGATTGCGCCCCGCTTGAGGCGGAGCTGAGAGCTCGCCGTCACGGAGACAGAGCAGATCGCTTACGAGTTGGATGAACTCATCGAAGTCAAACACGCCATCTCCGTTCAAGTCGTACAGCTTCAACACGGAAACGAGCTCCTCCGTGAGCATACAGCATTGGCGCAAGTCAAGACAAGTCAAGCACTGACAAGCCGCCTGTCGGGTACAATACTGTACACGTTCCGACTTGACGTTATTAGGAGCGTCGGTATGTGGTACGGGATAATCAGAAATCCAAAATCGCTCGACGCCCCGCTCTGTCGTCGCGGACGGAGGGGACAGTATAAACAGTCCCCGCCCGTCTCCGTCCTACAATGTAGCCGGGACGCGGCGAAACGAAGCCACACGACAAGAGGGCGCCGCGCACGAGGCGATCCGATGCACACAGACTCGGACGCAGATACCGCGGATACCGTCATGGACGAGCGCGCAAAAGAGGCAACTTTCACACTCTCTTTCCCTCGCGCACGCATGCAAGCTCATCACGCTTCATCCATGCCCGTTCTTGGCAGCCCCGTCTCCATTACTCAACGAGCAACGCGAGCGCCTGTTCGACATCGCCATTCGATGCCTCGAGCGCCAGCTTGATGGCCTCGACGTCGGCGAATCCCATGGCCTGCAGCTGCGCGATCGCCCCCGCAGCGGGCGACACAGCGGACAGAACTGGCGGCGGCGCCATTGGCGGGGCAGCGGGCGGCGGTGGTGCGGCAGGCGCTGGTGCCGATACGGGCTGTGCCGAGGCCGGCATGGGCACGGGCGCGGGCGGCGGAGCCGGAGGCGCGCTGGCCGAAGCGGCAGGCGCAATGGCGGAAGCCGCAGCGGCAACCGCCTGTGGCTTCGATGAGTGATCGAGAGGCGGTGCGTCGCTGCTCCCGCTGCCACCGCCGAGGCCACGCCGCTCGAGAGCTGCGAGACGCTTCTCGCGATCGGTCATGCCCGCCGTCGTGGCCGTCGCGCTGCCGCCGCCGAGGGTGTGGCCCGCGCCCACAAACTTGCTCCCGGCGTGCTTCATGACCATCGCCCGCAGGCCCGCTTCATCGGCGCCAGTCAGATCGTCGACCTTGTTCTTCTTGACGAACGTCTGAAAGGTGGGCATGGCGCGCACGGCGTACGCGGCGGCTGTCTCCTGATTTTCGTCTACATCGACCTTGACGAAGGTCGCCTGTGGGAACTCCTTGGCGAGGGCTTCGAAGATTGGGCCGATCCTTTGGCAAGGGCCACACCACGTGGCCGTGAAGTCGACAAAGGTGGTGGTCGACGAGGCGGAGTTCTGCGCGAGGAGTGCGTCGAACTCGTCTTTGGTGGCGATCTGGCGCATTGGTGCCGAGTCGGTCGATGGATGGAGCGCTCGCAAACATGAGACAAGTCAAGACAAGTCAAACATTGACCAGAAATCCGCATGCGGGAATCCAGGTTCGTTTCGATTCTTTCACCGTTTTCATTCACTTTTTGATCGATACTTTCTTGACTTGACTTGACTTCCGCGGACGATTCATTCATGAAGGAGACGAACTGACTCTGGACGCAGGTACCGTCGAGCCCTGGCTGCCCGCCATCGATCGGAATGGCGTGCACGGACACGGCTCCCGTTGTTGCATCGGGCGTGCCACCCATTTCAGCATCGGTCACCGACGGCCTCATGCGCGGTCTGCAGACTGAGCTCGACGGGCTCCGCATCGACAATTTGGAGCAGGGCTGCGAGCTCGATCGCCTGAGCGGGGTCATCAAAGTGCAAAGCAGCGAGATCGAGCGCCTGAATGGGTTGATCGACAGCAACGAAATTGAGCGACTCAATGCGTTCATCGATGGGCAGAGCAAGGAGATCGAGAGGCTGAATGGCCTGCTCAGGGCCGCGCAGAAGGAGCTCAAGGCGGGCCGACCGGCCCCTGCCGAAGCTGCTGCTGCTGCTGCTGCGCCGCCGCCGCCGCCGCCGCCTACTGATGAAGAGCTGGAGCAGCTCGTGAGCAGGGCGCTCACCGAAGCGCTCGCCAGCGACGCCGACTCCTTCGAGGACGCCATCGGGGCCGCTCGTCGGCGTGCAGAGCTCGCCCCAACGAAAGCCGAGGAGGAGCTGTACCTGCGACGCAGGCCGGCTGCGAGCGGCGTGGTCGCCGCGGCCGTGCGCACCGCCAAGCGCGCGCAGGCGACGTGGGCGACCGAGCACTCGAGATTGCGCGAGGTGACACTCGCAGCGCAGCGTGCCGCCGCGTCCAAATCGCACGAACTTGACGAAACGCTGGAGGGCATGCGGCGCGTCACTCACGAGTTGGGCACGAGCCGACGGCAGCTAGCGGAGGCGCAGCAGCGGATGCATCGGCTGGAAAAGGAGCTCGAGCTGTTCAAGATGGATCGTGAGCCGCGCAAGCTGCCGGCCATCCCCGCCTCACCCGGTGCTGATGCATTTCGTCAAGCTCGGACTCCTGGCGGAGGGGTGGAGAGGGCGCCTGGGATGCACTCGGCCCGACGCTTTGGGAGTGGCTTCGCGACTTATATGGAAGAGCTGAGCCAGGCGCGCTCGGCAAGCGAAGCGAAGCTGCCGCCGCCACCGCCGCCGCCGCCGCCGCCGCCGCGCACTCTGCCCGTGCTGCATGCCGGCGAGCCCCAACTCCCCCGCGCCGCTCCGCTCGCGAATGCGCCCTCGGCTGCAGGCGTCAACCCAGCGCTGCAGTCGATGACCGAAGCTCTCCAACGCCAGTGGCGGCAGCATCTGAACGCGCACATGGCGGCAGCGCACGCAGGCGTAGCCACACACTCTCTGCACGGCCCTCGCAACCGTTTCACGTGACGGACATGAAGGTAGCTGCGCGCGGGTGCGGGGTGGAGCCAGATTTCGATATACCGGTGTACTCACTCACGTTCTCAGAGAACAAGAGTATTTCATGATCAAAGAATGTGCTCGACGCGGCGCTTTCACACGAGGACCACCTCCTCTCTCTTTCAATGAACTCGTGCCTCAGCGGGCGCGACGTTTGGCTGCTGGACTGCATGAACATCCGTGGCGCGTGCAACTTCCCGGAGCTGAGCTTGTTTTGCGAAGCGATCCGGCGCTGGGCCGCCTCGCTCGAAACCGCGCGCCGCTTGCCGCCGCTCGTGGTGCTAGCCATCGACCACGGCCTTCGCCAAGAGGCCTTTGCGCTGTCAGCAACGCTGGCCGTCGCCTTCTCAGGCGACGCGGACGCGGACACACTGATCGTCAGTGCCGTCGATGCGCTGCTGTCGGCCGACCCTCACGAGCTGCGCGTCGTGACCTCGGACCATCTCCTTCGGCAGCGGTGCCGGCGCGAGCTGCCCCTGGATGCGTCGGAGGCATACCTCGGTGGTGTGCAGCGCCCGCTCGAGCAGCTCGTGACCCTCGCCTTTGAGAGTAGCGAGACCTTTGCACGAACGCTCACCTTGACACCTGCCGCAGTGCCGTCAGCCGACAGCGTGTTCAGTGCCTACGGCGGCGAGGCACCCGAGGCACCCGAGGGCGGCAGCGGCGCGGCGGTCGAGGCGCCGATGCCGCTGACGAAGCGCGCACGCCGGAAGGCCCAGAGGCGCGCCGAGACGCAGTGCGCGCGCGCGCGCTGCTACAGCGAGACCACCGCAGAGCGGGTGCGCGCCGCGGAGTCGCTCCACAGACGTGTGGCGGGGCGGCGCGCATGCAAGTGCTCAGCACGGCGCTCTCCTCTCCCCACAGGTGCGCGCCGCGGAGTCGCTCCACAGACGAGTGGCGGAGCGTCACGCTCGGTTTTGGTCTTCGGGCTCGGCCTCGACGGGGGCTTCACGCGCCCTCCGAGAGGGCGTCGTGATGGGCGTCGCCGCGGCGTGGATGCGCTGGTACCACGCCGCCGCCGTGCCCCTCCGCCACCTCAAGCAGCCCGACAGGGACGCCAACTCCCCTGCCTGGTGGGCCGTGCCGCCCGGGCCAGCGCGCGAAGCCGACGACGCGCACGATGACGCGCCCGACGACGCGCCGCGCCGGGCGCGCGTGGGCTCGCCAGACTCGGCCTTTTGGAGCGCCATGTCGAGCGCATGGTCGAGGGGCAGCGGCAGCCCAAGCTGGAGCCCGCGCTTTGCCTTTGGGAAGGCGGCGGGCCTCGAGTGGCGAAACTGCATGACGGGCTTTGGCGCTGTCGCGGCGGCGGCGCTCGGCGTGCTTTGCGTTGCGGCGGCCGTGAGCCTGCCGATGTTGACGTACCCATGAACTTCTTAATATAATGTCTGCGCCCCCCACCGGTGCGTGTCTCCACGGGACCGGTGAGATGCTTTTTTTCATTTGTCCGCTGCTGCTTTTTTCATTTCTCTATCTGCCTGCTCTGCTGCTGCTTTATCCTTAGCTGCCTGGTCAGCTGCTGCTTTAGCTGCTGCTGCTTTTATTATTTGTATTCATCGACTTTGTCCGCCTCTGCTTGGAGCCCTTGGACCTAGTTGGTCTCGTCTGCTGCTGCTTTGACTGCTGCTGCTTTGTCTGCCGCTGCTTTTCTGTCGGCTACTAACCGGTCTATCGTGTCTGCCGCAGGTGTGTGTCTTGCCGAGATGGCAAAATAACTTGAACGTGAACGTGAACCTATAAACTTGTCATCAAAAACTTCCGTGTTCCTAATTAAAATTTCTCCGGTCCAAAGATTCTTGCGATGCAGCGCGATGAACACGGCGGATCGGAGAACCTAAACGGCCAATGCCTCGTCTGCGATCGACCCTGCTTCTGCTCGTCGCCCAGCACGCAGCGAGCGTGTCCCTCACAGGTGGTCGTCCCATCATCAACCCCGTGCTAGGCATCAACACTGAGCTGTCGCCTACAAAGCCTTCCTCCAAGGCCGCAGGCCGCAAACAGCCTGTGGCTGGTGGCACCAAAAGCCCTTGGCTCTTCCCGCCAGGGGCCGCTAGAGCCACGCCCACGAGCAAGCGAGTCACCATCCGCACCTCGGGCAAGAGCGTCAGGTCGCGCAGCGGCACCTCCATCCTCACCAAGTCTCGCAAGCAGCAGGAGTACCAAACGCAGTTGCTCAGCACCCTGACCAGCGGGCCCCTGGCCTTCAACATCGTGGCCTTCAACATCGTGGCCGCGCTCCTCATCGCATCTGCCGACCCGACGACGCTCAGCTCGCTCGGTGCGCCACCCGTCGTCGCCGAGCGGTTCGCCTCGCTGGCCTCGCGGCCATCGCTATCTGCGCCGTCACAGACTAGCGTCGCGTATGCGGAGGCCCGTGCGGCCGAGCGCGCAGCGGCGGCGCGGATGGCACGCGCCGAGCGCGCGGCGGCAAGCGCGGCCGCTCAGGCTGTTGCGGCCAGCGCGCGTGCCGAGCGTGAAGCGGCGGCCGCCGAGGTGGCAGCAGCAGATAAGGCGGCAGCCAAGGCGGAGAAGGCCGCTAGGGCGGCTGCAGCCAAGGCGGCAGCGTCTGAGAAGGAGGCCGAGAAGGCGGCGGGCAAGGTGAGGGCGGCCGCATCCGTCGAGGCGGCAGCGGCGGAGAAGGCGGCGGCGGAGAAGGCGGCGACAGAGCAGGCAGTGGCCGACAAGGCGGCTGCCGACAAGGCGGCTGTCGACAAGGCGGCGGCCGCGAAGGCGGCGGCCGAGAAGGCGGCGGCCGACGCTGCCACCCGCGCGGCGCTCGAGCGGGGAGAGGCGCAAAGCGCAGCCCTCGAGGCGGGAAGGGTCGCAGCCGCCGATGCCGCCGACGCCGCCGACGCCAAGGCCGCCGTCGCCGAGGCCGCCGCCGCCGAGGCCGCCGCCGCCGAGGCAGTGGAGAAGGCAGTGGTGCAGCCTCGCAGCACACTCGATAAGCTCGACGAGGCGTTGTCACGTCCGGCAGCCTCGCCGGCAAGCCGGGCCGCCGCGGCATCCACAGAAAGCAACGTCGACGCGACGCCGGTGCTGGCGGGCTTCGCAGTGCTCAGCACCGCGGCCATTGGCGGCGTCCTGCTCGATGAAGCCCGGAAAGCGAGCGCGGCTCAGGCGGTCGTCAAGGAGGGCTCACCGCCGATGGCACCGCCGCCTCCGCCGCGTGTGTCAGCGGCCGATGGGGCGGCACCACCGCCTCCGCCGCGTGCGTCAGCGGTCGGGTCGGCCGCCGACGAGGCTGGGGACGGAGGGAAGAACGGAAAGAACAGATGAGTGCGAATACAGAGTGCAAGTCTCAGTATCCAACAGAGACGTGGCCGGAGGCCGGAGGGATATATCCTCCTCCATACAGTACGCAAAGCGCGGTCAGCATTGGTCAGGTTGACCCTGTGTAGGCGGATTGACAGAATTCGCATCATGTCGCTTGTAGGACCTATTGTGCATGCAAGATCGCTTACGAAATTCTTCTTCCCGTTCCGCACCGCGTCTGGACGATAATCTCTCGCGTACTTCGAGGCGTCCGCCTTCGCTTCGCACCGTCGATGCATCCGGCTGGCTCCTCGACTACTAGCTCGCCGGCGGCGATGAGCCGGGCGAATGATCGCTCTGGCACTGAAGCGGGTGGCGACGACGAGGACGAGGATGGCGACTTCCAGGATGACCGCCACTTGCAGGCCTTGAAGCGCAAGCGCTGGCAGCCACCTGGTGCTCCGGAGCCGCCGTCATCCGAGCCGCTCCGGAGCGCCGCAGCCGGTCCCCGCGCGCACGCGAAGACTATGGACGACTTGCCGCTCGAGGTGTACCCTCTCATCATCGCTCACTTACCAGTGCACGCAGCCGCGCGCCTCGCTCTCGTCTCCACCGTCTGGAATGCTGCCCTTGCTCAGGGCCTCGTCTCGGCCGACTTCCACACGAGCCTGCAATCTGAGTACGCCGCATGCACAGGCAGCAAACGCAGCATGGCCCATGCCGTCGCGGACGACGCGTTGCGTCTCCTCGGTGCCGTTACATGCCGACTTGACGGGCCAGCCAGTACGATCGAGCTGGTACGTCGCATGGCGCCCGTCATGGTTGCACGCGACAGCGAGGAACTCTTCATCTATTTTCTGGGGTTTGGAAAATTTGCCGAAGCTCTCAACAAGTGCAGGCATGCCTCCGAGTGGAGCGCAGAGAAGGTCCTTGAGTGCAAGGACATTTTGGGCTTGATGAAGATGTATACGCATACCCATACGGCGTCTACGGACAGCATCTCGACCCTCGATACGAACGGCATCTCGACCCTCAATGTCGAGGAAGCTCACTTCCTCGCATGCGACGTCAAGAGCTTTGCCAGAGCATTCGGCAGTGTCGATGATGAGGCGGTCTTGAAACTGTGCCTGGACAAGATGCCAGTGCGTTCGGATCGATCCAAGGTGATCATGTCGTGGTTCGCTTGCTTCTTCGATGATTACGACTTCACGGAAGATGATGCCGCTCGAATCGGCCTCTTCGTCGCCTCAGCCGCGCTGCCGATTGCAGACGTAGTCGACCTCATCGACCACCTTCGAGAGCAAGAGGACGGGGCGGAGGCAGAAGATTGGATCGGCACTCGGGGCTGCTTGTGCACCGTGGCGACCCTTCGCGCCTGGGCACGGGCAGCCTCCTTCCCCACACAGTGGCCCACCCAGGCCCGAACGAGCCTGTTCGTCGCTCTGTCGCGATGGTCCGCGACGAACGCGGCGGACGTGGCGTTCGAGGGGCGTGTGGCGAAGCTCGCGATGAGCTGGGCCATGGAGCTCCTTGCGCCGCACGTGTTAGTTCTCGAGGAGACTGGAGTCACGGATGGCCCGGTACTCGATGCCACGAGGCTCCTCCAAATCGTCTCGGCGTGAGTGAGGCCGTCACACGCTCTCGAAGCACACAACATGAAGCACAAGCCCGAGAGCACAAGCTCTCGAAGCATACCGCATGAGAGATGAGACCGTCACGACAAGCGTCACGAGGGCCCTCTGCTCTCGCCCGCACGCCCAGACTGCCTGCACACGTGGTGGCCGGTGCCTCATCTCTCGGTGCCTGCACTACATCTCCAAGTACTCATACATGTACGATGATCAATGCACAATGGCGTGGTTGGAACATACATGGTTGGAACATACACTCCCGCCCCCTTGTGACTGTCCGATCTGGTGTCTGTGTTTGTCTGCGCCCTCCACGTTGTATCTCCACGGGACCTGTGGTGGTGCGTCTTGCCGATATGGCAATTTTTCGTGAACGAGAACGTGAATGTTTCGTCGTTCTTTCACGCGACCCCCGCGCCGGTTTTGACTCCAGCGCGTAGGCTACCGGCCACGATGGACGACGACGATGCTGAGTCTATTGCGCTGGCGGCTAAGTTGCGCGCAGATGCTGAAGCGCGGGCGACGGCACGTCTGGCCGCACGCGAGGCCAAGCTGCGTGCTCTGAAGGAAAGCTCTGCCGAGCAGTCAGCTGTGACTGCGCCGCCGCTGCCGCCACCGCCATCCATTCCAGAGCCGCCGCAGCAGTCAGTTTCATCCACAAGTGCAGTTCAAGCTCCTCTTAACGCACTCGAGCCTTCCAAGACGCAGGTGCGAGTGGTCAGATGTACGTCATTCAAGCGCCGCGGAGTGAGGAAGCCGACGAGGAAGGACAACGTGCCCTCGTCAGCCATCGAAACCAGCAGCCCCCAGCGAGGTCTTTACGCCCAGAGGCTGCAACGCGCACGGTCGCAGCGCTCGGCTAGCGGAACCCGCGGCGCGATGCCCATAGCGGACGGAGATGGCGATCACGATCACGAGATGGGGATCACGATCCATCCGCAGTAGGCAGGCATGCATAGAGAACCCGTGCGATGCGCGGGCCGCGGCCAGGTGCTCGAGGAGGCGGCGGCACCGACAACAGCCGCCTCTGGTTTCTTTAGTGCCCGATCGCTAGGCTGTCGCACTCTAGTGACTATAGATCGCACGGCGCCGCGGGGTCAAGTCCTGCTCGCTCGGTGAATCGGTGTTCGCCGCGCCAGGACCATGGCACTCCACCGGACCACCTGAGCGGTCCCGGCTTAACCGACCCCGCGCTCCACTCGTCTGTGGATGGATTCGCATGTCGATTGCACGCCTTTTTTTGAGCGTCCCAAGCCGCACAAAAATCACTCAATCACTTTTCTCCTCAGTCAGACCACGCAGTCCGCACGGGCAGTCGCATTCGGCGCTGCGTCCGCCGTCCGTCGGCGCTCCGCCCTCCACCATGCTCCCCACAGCTCCTGACTCCTCTTGCCAGCCCGCCCCGACACTCACTTCTCACTTCAGAAACTGATAGCGTTCACTTTTTCCTCTTCTTCTCCTTCTTCTCCTTCGTTTCGTCCGCGCACGCGGTGACCCGCGCGAGTCCACCGCCCAGAAGCCCGTCGTACCTGAGGGGGGGAGGGGGGGGCGCCGTGGTGGGCACTTGTATGCAAGGCACGCCCTCGTTGAGAAGCCCGTCGTACCCGGCCAATGCCTCATTGGCCTCCTCTTGCCAGCCTCGGAGGAGAGCAACCAGCTTTGGCCGGTAACCCTCCGGACGCCCGCCCTTGGGCCGCAGGCCGAGCGTGCGGTCATCCTTCGCAAGCACCGCACGCCACGCGTCCGAGAGGTGCTCGAAGAGCGCGCACCAGCTCGGCCACTCTTGATGGCACCGGTTATCGAGCAGCCAGCCATCCTCGATAGAACAGAAGAGCAGCAGTCCCAGCAGCGTGCCGAGTGCCACTGGCCAGCGCGCTGCCGCCACGGCCTGCGCGGCCTCGGCCACCTTGGGCCGCAGGATCTTGACCACGAGTGCATCGGAGAGCGCCGTCTCATCCTCGTCCCACTCGGCGCACATGCCGCGCATCGACTCCGCAATCTCCGTGGCGAGCTTCGCCACCGTCAGCGGCAGCAACAGGTGCTCGAGTTTGAGGAGCGAGGCGAGGGTGCGCTCCTCTTCCTCGCCCTCAGCGGCCTCGGGAAGGTCGTCGAACAGGATCAGGTCAAGGTCCTGTGTGGCCAGGCGCTCGCGAAGGCGCTCCAACCCGAGGTCGAAGATCTCGCCCTCCTCCTCGCCCTCGTCGTCCTCCTCGCCCTCCTCTCCGTCGTCGCCCTCCTCCTCGTCCTCCTCGTCCTCGTCCTCGTCCTCGTCCTCGTCCTCGTCCTCCTCCTCGTCCTCCTCCTTCTTCAGCGCAGCGCTGGACGCCCCGGCCTTCCCGCCAAGCCGACCCTCCAATTGCCTCACTACCTTGACGTGCGCCGCCAGCAGCAGCCGCAGCGCCGTCGCCCAGTACTCGGGCCCGTAATCCACGATGAGCTCGCGACCCTTGGCGATCGGCGCGCTTGCGAAGAAGCACAGGTGCACCTCGCGCCGTGTGCCGTCGTACACGGTGTCCATGTACACATTCGGCGTGCGCGTCGGCCAGCCCAGGGGCGTCCACTTGTCATTGACGAAGCGCGCCAGCCCGCCGCGGTAGGCGTCCATGCAGGGCGCAGGGAGATCATCGGGGTAGCCGCGCGCCTGCAGAAAGTCACGCGTGACCTTGTACACGTACGTACTCGAGGGCAGCTCACTGTCCTCGCCGTCCACTACCAGCTCACCCGTGTACAGAGCGACTGGCGTACCCGCGGCGATGTGTTGCGCGGCAACCGCCGCAAGCGCCGGTTCACCCGGAGGCGTGAGCAACGCGACAGGGTTGACCGACGGGTCGGCGGCGCGCATCACGCGAATGTTTGGGTTCGGTGAGCCGCGCCCGTCAACCAGCGCGCGCAGCTCCGCACCAAAGGGGCCTCCCCAATGAGCCTGGTCGCTGTCCACCTCCGAGCAGGCTCGCAGCGCCTTGAGAACTGCGAGGCCATGCGGGCTCCTTTTCAAGCGCTTCAAGCACACCTCATCATTGCGCTCGTATGTGCACTCCTCGGTCGGCAGGAACTCGGCGCGCTGCGGCATTGGCGGCGGGCTGGTGGACACACCACTCTCCAAGTGCGCCAGCAACGCATCCAGCTGCTGACCGCCTGCCTTGGCCTCTTTTCTAAGCTTCGTTTGCTTGGCATGCAGCTCGTGGGCGCGACGTGCGGCCGATGCGATCTCGGCCGTGAGCTTGAGCTCAGCGCGCGACGGCGCGAGCTTGCTCTTCTTCCGCGTACGGTCGGACATTACGTCGCCGTGAATAAAGAGGGGTGTGAATGGTTGCAACGGATCTCAGCCGGGGCCCGAGGTGTGCCGTCGCTGGGCCGTGTGATTGAGGCTGCGTCGTCCGCCACGAGCATTCGAACGATTCGATTTGTGTGAACGTGTTTGTTGTGTCGTTGCAACTTTCACGACATTTGGTCGTGCAACCCGGGATGTAGAATGAACGTTGAATGAACGGCAGCCTCTCGCTTAAGACTCTCGCTTTTGTCTGCTCTGACACCGCACTGTGGATCTCTATATATCCTCACACTTTCGGCTCCACCGTGCCCGCCTTCGCCCTAGTGCGAGCCGCACGCCTGCGCGCCTGCTCCTCCTGCTGCATGCGAACCTCCTCTCGCACCCTCTCGAGCATGCTCTGGTACGCGAGTGTCTCCGGCTTCGCGAAGACCGACGGCGCGCGCTGAAGCTCACCGTTGCGGCGCACGAGCGTCTCGAGCGCCCACGGCGTCACTGCGTGGTGGTGCGGGCTGGCGCCAGCCACCCATTGCGCGTCCCACGAAACGGTCGATAGAGCGCCGTGCTGAGCGCCTACCTCCCGTGTGCGATCGCCACTGCCGCCTCGGTCGGTCGTCGCCGCGGCAGAAGGGGCAGCTAGCGTGGAGGCCTCTGCCCACATGCCCGCCGCCCAACTGGCCAGATCACTCGACTGCGTCCGCGTGGGCGCGTGAGGCTCGCCGGCCTCGCCTCGGGCGTAGAAGCGGCGTGAGCCGCATGCCTCGAGCAGCACGTCCATGGTGCGCGGCACGTTCATGAACGTGGTGAGCCAGCGTGAATCGCCATTGCCCCATACAGCGTGCCGCAAATGGCCCAGGCACCCGGCAACGCCCGTCTCAGCAGCGAGCTGCAGCTGATGAGCGAATTCGACTAGGTTGGCTGGCGGGTAGCCTGTCTGGCTGGAGCAGCACAGAATCAAGATGTCGGTTGCCTGCAGCAAATTGAAGTCGAACTCGTGCCCGCTCTGCGGCTCGCGCACCCGAAGCCCTCGTGCGTGTGACGTGTGCAGCTGGTACATGGCATGTGCATCGCGCTTCGACCTGCCGCTCTCAAACGAACCGTACACGATGGACACAATGGGCCCAGAGCCCTCGGGAATGGGCGCCACTTCCCGACGTGGCGGCTTGCCGAACGACCAATGAATGGCTCGCGAACGTGCTGCGTGCACGCGGCGATGAGCCGTTGCACGAACGGCACGCATGTTTTTCGCGGTGTCCGCACTCGTTCACCCTGTGAAAAGGGTTGTGAACAAAAAGGGACACCCTCCCCCTCTGCTCGTCTGCTGTTACTGCTGTGTCACAGCGCGCTGTGTCGATGCGTGTCACGCGGTGACGCGCCGCCGCCGCCCGCCGCGCGCTTCCTTTTTCGCGCACTCATCTCTTCGCAGTGACCTGCCTCGGATGGTCTCACGTGTTCATTGAACGTATCCGCGTTCATCCTCGCAGCAAACTGCGCACAGGCCGTGCCCAACGGGACCCACTTAGTTGGCTCTGCCTGGTCTGGCAAGCACCGTCCCTTTTGGAACTCAGTGCACTGTTCGGAGTGCTGCAAGCAAGAGACTGTCAGGCCCGACTTGGCGTCGTTGGCGCGCACGATCACGGCCGGAAACGGCGCACACGTCATCGTTGGACCCCCATAGCTCGCAGCTCCTGACAGCATATGCTCTTCGGGAGGCCATGGGAGATCTATCGTGAAGACTCCTCGTGGCAGCTTCAGAGATCCTGGAAAGTCCAGGACTGGAAACGAAAGCCAGCTGACCTTTGCCTTTCGAGCCGTCACATTGATGAACGTCTCCAAGGCGCGGATGAGCAGCTCGGCCCTCTCACGCCCCACCAGCCATAGCCCGTCCCAGAGCCCCCTCTCTGTGTGCACGGACTGGAAAATGACATTTGCCATGTTCAACGTGTGCATGCGCGGCATCTGTGCCATAAAGGCAACGTCGGGCCTCGTCCGCAGCACCCCCGCATACCGCCCCCGTATGTAAGCCCGCTCGTACCTGCGTACGCGCGCGCACACGTGACGAGTCAAGAGAGGTTGGCCCGGAACTGGGAGGATGTGAGTGGCTGTACTTACCGGAGTACGTCATGGTGAGCCTCGACGATCCACAGGAATTGCAGATAGCCGTGGAGGTGCACATCGTTGCTTGGGACGCGTTTGTCTTGGCAGACACGGTGGTACATCACCTCCGGCTGACTGCAGTCGTTGGTACGACGCAGCACATATTGGACAGGTTTCAGGTGGGAAATAGCGGCCAAAAGGCGTGGATCGTCCGCAGCAACTGGACTACCTCCTGCTCTGTTGAGGGACATGTCACCACTGCCGACTTTCAGGTGCGTATTGATGAATAGATCCACGGGTTCGACCTGGCTGTCCAGCAGGTTGGCCTTGATGCTTTGGAAAACCGTCGGCTGGATGAGCGTCCGGAGCCCGCCAACCATGCACACCGCAAGGCGACCAGGAGAGTACGACCGTGCGCGGAGCACGTTACGCGTGGTGCTGTTGGTTGGATGCCCTTGCTCCGTGTGCATGGGTTGGGACCGCCAAGTTGAAGCGTCAATTGGAAGCGCCGCGAGCTCGACATGATACGATTGTACATGGAGGGAGCGCCGCGTGAATGGGCTCGCGGGAGGTGTGAAAAATGGTCCCACACACGCCATTTCAACGGCACATGAGACGTGCGGAGCCACGCGTGATGATAGCTATCTCGTTACGGGTGATCATTGCAGATTCCACACACCGCTTTCAACAACGGAAAGCGAGCTCCTGTGATCGAGCGCTCGAGTACTTTGCACGCTGCTCGGAAAGTCTCTGTGCTGCTCGAGTGTTGCTCCCTCCTCGACACCGCCGAAGCATGGACGCGATGGACGATGCAGCCTTCCCATCCTTCTTGTGCCCTATCGGCCGGGAGATCATGCGCGACCCCGTCAACTGTGCCGACGGTCACAGCTACGAGCGCGCCAGCATTGAGCGCTGGCTCGCAACGAACAACACGAGCCCAAGGACTGGGGCACAGCTTCCCAATAAGGTGCTCATACCCAACCACGCGCTTCGCAGTTCCATCGAGGAGTGGCACTCGACTCCTGCGGCGAAAGTGTTGCACGAGGCGACGGACGCCGCCACGCAGATCGTCAATGCCGCACAGGCAGACGCGAGCCGTATGCGCGGTGAGGCAGCGAAGGAGGTTGCTACCTTCCTGAAGGCAAGTCTCTCCTCTCCGGAGCAGCAGAGTCTTTGCGCCGAGAGCACCCGGCAGGCTGAGGCCATCGTCAAGGCAGCCCGCGACCAGCCCCGGAGTGGGAAAATGCGCCTGAAAGCCGTCGCTGACGCTCGCCGCCGGCGCCGGGAGTCAGTTCTCCAGTGGCACCGGAAGAAAGCGGTGGCGGGCAGCGGTGGCGGCGGAGGCAGCGCGGCGGCCATGTCCCTCTCTATTGCTGCGCCAGCGCCCGCCGCCAGCAGCACCGTCGAGCCTTTCCCTTGCATCTCACACTTCGCGGGAAGACCCATGTTCCCCGACGGCAGCGATGCTGCTGGCGATGGGGGGCTTCGCGCGGGCGACCAGCGCGGCCGAGGAGCAGGCAGCGCTGCGGGGGCTGTGCCAGACCGCCACGTTCCCGCCGGCCCCTCTCCCTTCCACCACTCCTCTGGGCAACGTCCCGGCGCCAAGCTCGGAGCGCCGATGGGTGGTCCGGGCGGCCAGTACGAACCGCAGGGCCCGCTCCCTGGCGGCGCCGTGCCCATGGCATCCGGCCGCCCAACGGCTCAGGACGCCATCGCGTATCTGTGCCAAGTCAAGATGAAGTTCGAAAGGCAGCCTCAGATTTACAACAAGGTATGCGCTTGCGCCGCGCATCGTTGGCGCGTGCGCCGTACGCCGGAGCCACACGTCGGCGCCATTGTTATGGACATTCTCGTGCGCGCATCGCGCACGCGCACACGCCGGCTTACTGACGAAATGCACGCGCGTCCTGTGGCAGTTCCTCGACATCATGAAGGAGTTCAAGGCGCAGTGCATCGACACGCTGGACGTCATCGACCGCGTGCTCAAACTCTTCTTTGGCCACCACGAGCTCATTCTCGGCTTCAACATCTTCTTGGTGCGCCCGACGCGCCCTGCACGGGGCACTGCACGGCGCCCAGCACGGCGCCCCGCTACACGCCAGCGCCCCCCCCACATAGCAACTTCGCATCGGTGGCGCGGCGCGCGCGCCATGCTCACACCGCCGGCCGTGTGGTGCGCTTTGGTGCCGTCTCGCTCGCAGCCGCCCGGCTTCAAGATCGAGTTCGACCCGATACGGCATCTTCCTCACTTTGTAGCTGATCCCAAAGTCGATTACTTGGGTGGGTTACGGTTCAGAGGCAATCCAGCTTCTTCCTCCTCCTCTGCCTCCTAAAAATGAAGGAGGCCCTGGGCGGCGCCGCAACGACAAGCGTGGACGATCCACTCAAGCGGTTTTGTCAGGCACGTCTATTGACCATCCACGAATGTTCGCCTCGCCGTCTCGGACGGGTGCGTTCACGGTGCACAGAGGCCGGAGGCTCCTCATTCACGTTTACGCCGGCGTCAACGCCCCACTCCGGGGCTGGTGTCCCTTCGAGTAAAGGACATAAGGACTCGACAGCACTAACATGTGCATCGCCACCGTAGACCCCGGTCGAGGTGGACGTGGACGAGAACACGAGATTGAGATGGAGACGTTTCTGAATGTGCTGAGAATGGTTTGATGAACAAGACCAAGTCCCGCGCGCAGGCGCGCGCGCCGCCACCGCTTGAGCACTCAGTCGAACCTCAGTCGAACGAGGGGATCGCCTCGTTCGAAAAAGGGCCTCATACACTAGCGGGGAGCGCGGCCTGTGCCTCACCACTTCGCGAGCGGGTGGGCTCGCAGCAACCAGTCGCTCTAACTCTCCTGCACAGCTCCTGCAGCTAGACCACCGATCCAGTTGTTGGGTCCCCCTGTGTGTTTCCTCGCTCATGTTAACTATAGGAGTAATCGGGTGTGGTCTGGCGCGTGAGTCGGTGGGTGGGGTTGGTTTGGAGGGTTTGGAGGTGGTTCGGTTTGTGTGGTTCGTGTGTCTGTCTCGTGAACGTTAACACGACAGACGCGACAACCGGTGCTACGGCTGCCCAAGAAAGCGAGCGTGCGGTACATGTACCGGTAAATGTAGCGACAAGATTTGGTCGTGAATGCGGACGCCGCCGATGGCTGTCAGCAAAATGACTCGAAGCGAGTTCGCTAAAGGGCTTGTCACTGCGGCTGTCCTACTTCGAGGGCCCAGCTCTGTGGACGCTTTCTCAGCAGTGTCCGGGATGCCAAGCAAGCTGGGTGGCACAATCGCTGTGCTTGGAGCAAGCGGGCGCACAGGTGGGGAGATTGTAAAATTCTGCGTGGCGACTGGGCGAGCTGTGCGCGCGTGCACGCGCAGCGGTGAGTTTGATGCCGTCGCACTCTTAGGTGCAGCGTCACCTCTGGTGACTTGCGTCTCTGCGGACGTAACGAAGCCCGATACCCTAGGCGCTGCTGTGGCGGGAGCGAGCACCGTCATCTTCGCCATCACAGCTCCTGCGTTTGGCTCGCCACGAGAGGTTGATTGGATCGGCCTGGAATCGACAGCACGCGCATGCATTGCGAACTCGGTGCCGCGCCTCGTCCTCATCTCGGGCGCCGGCGTCACAAAGCAGGGATCGCCTGCGTATCGCTTCCTGAATCGCTTCGGCGGCAGAATGGACGCCAAGCTCGCCGGCGAGTCTGCCTTGCGCGCGCTCTACGCGAGTGCACCCCCCGGGATTACATACACCATCGTGCGGCCGTCCGGGCTGCGTGACGCGGATTGGGCTGCGAAGCTTCCTGCACGGGGTCCCGATGCACTCGAGGTCAATCAAGGTGATGAGGTGGCCGGTAGCATTTCTCGCGCCGACGTGGCAGCGGTGGCAACGGAATGCGCCTCGATGGCCTCCGCTGCGGGGGCTACGTTTGAGGTATACGATTTGGGTTCGCAGCTAGCGACCAGCTCGCTCAGCATCAGCGGTATTCTGAGCGATCCCACTGCGCAGACCGTCGCAAGGTTCCTCGCTCGCGAGCGGGGTCCAGCCCCCGTGCCGGTCACGGGCTGTGAACGACGAGGCGACAACTACGCAGCGCTCCTTTCGGGTCTGAAAAAGGACTGATGATGAAGCCACTCATTCAGAGAGCTGCACTCACTGTGATGATCCGCGCTATTAACACGCATTTTTCAATCAGCGCGATGAGTTTCGTTGGAGGTCGCGCAAAAGGGCTCGCTTTTGTGCCGAGGCGAGGAAGCCGCACACGTGTGAGGCAAGAAGTCAATGTTTGCGAAGCTCAAGGAGCAGGCGGCTGCGCAGGCTGAGAAGCTCAAGGAGCAGGCGGCAGCACAGGCAGGTAAGGCCATTGCGCAGGCGAGCACAATTGCTGCGGCCGCGAGCGAGTACGCCGAGGCTTCGAAGCTCAAGGAGCAGGCTGCAGAGCACGCAGACAAGCTCAAGGGGCAGGCTGCCGCGCTGAGCGCGCGAGCTCAGAGTGTGAATTTCAAGACCATCGCGACCATTGCCGAGGTCGGTGTTGGCATAGCCAAGCAGACGGCCGAGGTTGGGGTTGTCGTGGCGAAGCAGACGCTGGGTGTGAAGAGTGCGGAGGAGAAGGCGTTCATGGCGGCGGGGAATGCAGCGCTTGATGCGGAGAAGGCGGCCAAGGAGTGCGCCGAGTTCCGCGACGCGCTGCACGCGGCCATCTCGGCTAACGCCGATGCATTTCTCGAGTTCGCGGTGCTCGGTGCGCGGCTCGAGGCGGCGGGGTTGCCGGCCTCGCCGCCTCAGCTCTATCCACGGCCGGGCGTGGCCGTGGTGGCGAGCGACATGACGGCGACCGCTCGGCGGCTGAGGCCGCTCGCGATGACCGCGGTGGACCTGGCCGGGTATGGCCACGTCGTCACGCTGGCCAAGGTCGCCACGGCTGGCATTAGCGGGGTGCTTCTCAGCCCGGCGTTCCAAGTCTTCGTGGAGCGAGTGCTACCGATGCTCTCGCGGCACGCCAAGAATGTGGTCGTGTGCTCCACCAACCGTTACGGCGCGCGGGAGGCGGAGCTTGCGCTCCGGCTCTACTACCTGGGGTGCACCGAGGCCATGGACGCGCTGTGCCGAGCGGACGAGCCCGACGGGCACGCGGATGACGCGGATGACGAAACCCTCAAGCTGGCCGCCGAGTGGGTCGGGCCTGCGCAGTGGCTGTACGCGGCGTACGACCTTCCAGCGCCGCACGATACAAGTGAGTGGGCGGCCTGGTACGCGGCGCAGCAGGCGACCCATCAGGGCTGGATCACCGTCGCGTGCGTCGGCGCCGCCTCCACAGAGGCCTGTGTCGTTCCCACGTACCCGGCCAAGACGTCGTTTGCTGCGTGGCTGCTCGCTGCACAGCCCGAGCATCAACGGGCGGTGCTCACGGTGCGTGATCTGAGGGCCTGAGGTGGCCTCCGAGGGCCTCTGACGGCCTCTGAAGGCCTCTGATGGCCTCCCTCATTCGGTGCGTGGCTCCAAATCCCCAAATGACTCTGATGGCCTCCCTCATTAGGTGCGTGGCTCCAAATCCCCAAATGACTCTGATGGCCTCCCTCATTCGGTGCGTGGCTCCAAATCCCCAAATGACTCTGATTGCCTCCCTCATTAGGTGCGTGGCTCCAAATCCCCAAATGACTGGCGCATCAACTTCGACAGCGCGCCCGCTCCGCTGGAGATGAACGGCGTCATCTACCACGTGCATGGGGGCATGCTGCAGGCGGCACGTGTGATCCTCGACGAATGTGGCTGCCGCGCGGCGCTGACGAAGCTGCAGGACGCCGGGTACGCACTCGCGATCGTGCGTCACGCCCTCGGCGCATGCAAGTGCTCACCACGGCGCCGGGTCTCCCCTTAGGTACACACTCACGATCGTAGGTCATTCCCTCGGGGCCGGCGTCGCGTCGTTGCTGACCGCGCTCTTGGTGGGCGACTTCCCCACGATCACTTGCATTGCCTTCGCCGCTCCCGCCTGTGTTTCGGAGCCGTTGGCGGACGCCCTCAAGCCGCTGGTGCTCTCGATCGTGCACAATGATGACCTCGTGCCACGGCTGAGTGATTGCAACTGCCATCAATTGGCCCTCGACCTGATCGCGGACGATGCTCTCTACAAGGAGCGGTTCGCTAAGGACAAGAGCGCGTACTACAACTACGTCAAGACCCTTGGCAAGGTTTCCTGAGTGCCCCCGAGTGCTTCTGAGTGCTTCTGAGTGCTTCTGAGTGCTTCTGAGTGCTTCTGAGTGCTTATGAGTGCTTATGAGGACCACTGTTGGCCCCTCCTTTCCTCTGATGGCGCGGAGTGGTGCTCCTGACTGTGCGCAGGTGCAATCGATGTCGCACGCGGGAGGGGCCAAAGAAGATTCTGCTTCCGAAGAGATGATCAGGGGTAATCAGCCCCACTCGGAGGCCAGCAGGGGCAGTCAGGGGCCATCGGCTTCCGAGGAGATACGAATAGAGCTCGATGATGGCGCCGATCATCTCGATGCTGTTGGCACCGCGCAAACGCCAGAAACACCCGGGTTCCGTTCACAGCTACATGGTTCACAGCTGCAGCTGCTTGCAGAGACGACAGTTGAGTGGCCGGCGCTTGTGGTGGCCGGTCGAGTCGTTCTTCTCCATGGGCGCGAGGGCAGCACGCGCGCCGTCGCGGGCGACTCGAGGCTGCCCACACTGCGACGCGTCGTCGTGAGCCAACGGGCGGTCTCGGATCACAACATGGACCGCTACGCGATGGCACTCCGGTCGGTGTGGCGAGCCCGCGGCCATGTGCCCACGACGACGCCGCCCGTGCGCTTCGCACCGGCGCGTACGCCCACCGGTCAGTGGAAGGCGTGTAACGTCTGCGGGAGCGACGTCATCTGGGTCTGCGCCTTTGGTACGTCGGATGCCTCTTTGACGAATCGCACACAAGCCTCCGCCCCTGCATGCATGTATGTGCTCACCGCGGCGCCCTCGCCTCCCCACAGGTACGTCGGATGCCTCCCGCGTCGGCGCGACCCACAACTGCCGCGGCTGCGGCCACGTGGTCTGCGCCTTCTGCGCGCCGGCGGGCGATCGCGTGGCGGGAGATGCCCTTGGGGAGTTCCTGACGCTGCCCGATCGGCGCTGCCCACTGCCCTCGCGCGGGCACCTCGAGCCGGTGCGCGTGTGCCGCCCGTGCTCGTACGATGGATTTGCCATGTGAATTGTGAATTGTGAATTGTGAATTGTGAATGAGCCGCAGAGGCGCTCCGGCGCGGGAGCCGGGAGCCGGACCCCCGGGAGGGAGCGTAGGGCCTCTCCCTTCCCTATGAGGAAATCGCCCGGGCCACGCGATCGGCGATGAGCGGCGCAGACTCGCGTCGTTCGTCGGGCGTCGGAGCAGAGACCGTGCCGTCGAGGCCGTGCGTCGCGAGATCCGATCTCCGAGAGATGGCCAGATGCGATCTCGCAGGCTTGAACTTCTGAGGGGTGGCGCGCAAACTTGCACGGTGTCACCCCTCCACTCTGTGTTTCGTGTTGATGAACGAGCAGAACAGTATATTCTCCGTCTCTGCTGACTGCTCTCTCACACGCAACCAAGGCAATAGGCATTGGTGGGGATTGCGGACGTTTCTTAAAGCAGTGGCTTCGGGGTGTCAATTCCTCAAAATCCCTCAAAAATCAGGCCTGCAACGATTCGCGACGACGTCGACGCTGCAAGAGACTGGCCGGCTCAGAAGAAAGTTGCTCAGCACATGGCGGGGCAGCGGTCCATCACTGATCACTTCAGTTTATATTGCGCGCCTCTCGAGTGTGCGCCTTCCGAGTGCCGAGATTGCGACAGGCCCCCATTCCTGTTCTCAATTGGGACCCTAAAGTTACGTAACGCGACAATCGGCGGTCCTCGGAACTCCTTTTGAAGAAGCCGAGCGCTTTCGGAGTCCAGTGTCGGCAAGTCGGCCGGTTCGCATTTCTCGGCGCACTTTGTTCGGTTGAAAAGCGACACTAACACAAATGGACGTTGCCGAGAACGTCGTACGTAACGCGCGCAACACGGGCCTGCCGAGCAAGGAGGAGCGCCGCATGCTGCACAATCCTTTCTCTGCCGCGGAG
>JWZX01002619.1:0-20490 GCA_001275005.1 Chrysochromulina tobinii | reverse complement strand
CAAAGCAGCCGAGCGTTTCGCGGACGGCGGCCTCCCCCTTCGTGGCCTTCAGCCCGAAAAGGCACAACGCACCGTCGAATGCCTCCGGCCGGGGCGGGATCTCGCGCGACTGCAGCACGGTGGTGCCAACGGCAGAGGCGTACACGTCGGCCATGACCATGATCGCGCGCTTGAAGGCGGCACTCTCGTCGGGCGTGCGATCGCGGTCGGGCAGGTTCTGGAAGAGCGAGGCATAGTCCCAGAAGATGCCCTCGATCTGCGGGTGCTCCTCGAGGGCGGCAAGCACCATGTCCAGGCGAGCGCCGTTTGGGTCGCACTCGCCGGGTGACAGCCAGCCGTGGGTGAGCGCGCCCACGCCGCGGTTGCCGCGCCGGAGCAGCGCGATGGCCTCCTCAGCCGAGAGGAAGGGCGACTTTTTGCCCGATGCGAGGAACAGCGCCTCGAGCTCCTGCCGCCGCTTCAGCCGCCTCTTGTTTGGCTGCCGCCGCAGCCGCCGCAGCCACGAGACGCTCAGCAGCTTTATGTCGCCGGCGCGGAGCGCGTCGGCGAGCCGGTCGTCCAGTCCCGAAAGGACGCGAATGATCTCGGGCGGTGCGCCCATGGCCTTGGTGGGCCGCACAGCGTCGTCGTCGTCGTCGATGTCGTCGAGGTTGGTGTCGTCCCCGTCCTCCAAGGCATTGGGCGGCACGCTCAGCTGACCTAGCGTCGGGCTCTCGGATGGAGATGAAGCACCCGGCGTCAGCCCAGATGGAGCTGCCTCCGGCACAACAAGGCCGAGACTCACGAGCTTCCTCTTTTCTTGTTCGCCCACTTTGACGAGGAACACCGACCGCTCCTGCGCTGATGCACCTTCATAGGCGGCCTTGATGTCCGCGTCTGGGCTCTCGCCAGTCAAAGCCGAGGCACCCGCACCCATGCCGCCCCGGACGCGCAACATCCCCGCAAGTTGCTCCCCTGCCGACTTCGCCTCCGCCTCCGCTGCCCGAGCCGCTTGCGCCGCCACTGCAACGGCGTCGTCGATGCCGTCGAGGTTGGTGTCGTCCCCGTCGTCGAGGGAGGCATTTTCCTGCGCGAGGCCCATTGCGGTGCGGTGCGGCGGCTGCGGTGCTGCCTCGAAGAGCTCGCGCTGTTGAGAAGGACGCGGTTGGGAGGCGACGTTCCGATCCTTTGCGCAATCTGTGAAAGATCATCTGTGAATCTACCGGTTTGGCAAGAAATGAGAGCATCTGCAATGGGGGAGGTAATTACAGTACACGAATAAGCGTTTCATTAGCGTTCAGTACATTTCGCGAGATCAGTATATTTTCACAGGCGGTACATGTAACAGTGCCGTAGCACCGGTTTCGCGTCTCGTGTCGTGTTAACGTTCACACAGTGCCGTAGCACCGGTTGTCGCGTCTGTCGTGTTAACATTCACAGGCGCAACACATGGGGCCCACGCTCGGAAATTGGTCCGCGCCCGCGCGCGAGGCGCTTGTCAAGCCGAAAGAGCACAGCTATGCCTTCTCCCAGAGAAAGCGAGCCGAAGGCGGGCACGAAAAAGATGTGGCTGCAAGGCATCGCGCCAAAGTTTGTGATCGCACTCAACACGCAGCCGCGCGAAACCACGGAGTGGATGCGCACTCAGTACCGTAGGCAGGCGGAGCATTTGCGCACCCTCGAGCGAGCTGGCGGCATGCCGTCGGGAACGTCGGCCAACTTCCTCTCCAAGATCGGCCAGCTCAATTTCAAAGTGGATCTCGAGTCCGACGGCATCATCGAGTGGCCCATTTTAGGCAAGAAGGCCGAGGACTACGAGAACCCGGCCAATCCGGCGTGGCCGGCCGAGAGGCGGGTCTTCTACTGCCTGAATCCGCACATGCACGAGCTGCAAGAGGCAGAGAAGGCGCGTGTGGGCGAGCTCTCCTTTCGCGCCGCCGATCCGGCTGAGGAGCGCGCGGCGCTCATGCGGCAGCAGGCTCGCGTTGGTCTCGGGATCAAAGTGAGCTCTGTCGGTGGCGGCGACGCGGTGCCGATCGAGAGGGCCGAAGTGCTGCGCCCGGCGGCGGAGGTCTTTGGCGTCGTGGCCATGGAGCATGGGCACTACTACGGCGAGAATAAGAACAGCGCGCCCGATGCGTCCAGCCGACGAACCGTCGTCGCACCGGAAGCGCGTGTTCCTGACAAATCGATGCCGCCATCACCTCAGCGGGCGGCGCATTCGGTGCTCAGACTCGCACCACTCGCGCCGCTGGACATGACCAAGGAGCAGAAGGCTCTCAACGGGGTGCCTCAGACCGCCGTACGTGTAGCCTTCGTCTACCCAAATAAGAACATCGTCCTCCAGACCTACGCACGTGACGCCAAGTTTCTGTCGCAGGCGCAGGCGACGGTGCCTGCGCTGGTGACCCGAGCGACCTACACGGAGATGCGACAGGGGTCGGGCAGCTCCGTGGCGTCTCGTGTAGAGGCTGACACGCCCAAGATGGTGCAGCTGAAGGCGACACGCATGTGGGACTTCTACTCCGACCTCGACCACTGCAACGCGCTGGACGTGCTTCGGTTACAGGAGACTTACGACCTTCGTGGTGGCGTGGCTACCACCGAGCAGAAGACGTTGCAGCTGCGTCGCTTCTTCTTCACCGCTGTTGAGAGCATCGCGCGCGGCACGCTGGCGCGCGAGACGGGCAATGCTGCCGCGAAGCCGCCTACGAATGTGTACCCTGCCGCCGACGAGGCTCACGTGATGACGTTCTTGAGACGCATGCTCTCGAAGCATCCGAGCTTCGACAGCATCGAGGGCCGCCAGAAGGTCATCGCACGGTACACGGCGCCGGAGGGCGACTGCGAGTTCGCCACTGACGACCTGCCTTGCATGCAAGTGCTCACCAAAGCGTCGTGTCCCCACAGGTACACGTCGCCGGAAGGCGACTACATGAGCGTGCTCAACTACGAGCGTTCAGAGACCGTGCTTCCGCTGGCTGTCGATTATGCGGGTGAGCGTCGTTAAATGCCTCCGACTGCCTTCAGAGTGTCGTTAATCGCCTACTGCTCACCCATGGGTCTCTTATTCTGTTCCGAGCGTCTTTCATCGCCGCAGGCGCCGCCGGCCCCTATGCGCGCCCCGCGCCCTCGTTGATGAGTGGCAATGCCGCATTAGGCAATTCGTCGTACCTGAACGTTGGCGCCGAGCCGCTCGCCGCGAGCATCGACGAGCAGCTGCTCAGATCGATTCTCGAAAAGGAGCTTGCTCAGAAGTTCCTGAAGCTCGGCGGCTTCGCTTTCTTCGACGGCGCGGATCCACCGAATATGGTCCACTGCGCAGTGCTCACTGACTACCCGTCAGAGGCGCAGGCGGCCATGGCAACCTACCGAGCGTCGCCACCGACCGATCGGCCCCGCCGCGTTGCGCAGGATGAGCTGTCTGAGCTAGAGATGGACGAGCGAGTGGCGAGTTTCAACTTGAGTGGCGAGCAGCACATGGAGTTCTCTGCGCCGATGCCCTTGCATGCATCGGACGACAGGGCGAGCGTCTTCTATGGAGCGTATGCTGCGGGCCTCGGATTGCCGCATGATTGCATCTGATGGCCGTGTGAATGGCCGTGTGAATGGCCGTGTGAATGGCCGTGTGAATGGCCGTGCGCTTGCCTCTGATGGCCTCTGACGGCCTCCCTCATCAGGTACGAGCTCGACCCTGCCCGTCCTAACCAGCTGAGCGGCGTGCTCCGAGGCAAGCTCGCGAGGCGCGTACGCTTCGATCCGGTGCGCTCAGAGGCCGCGGGCCGGCCCGTCGCAACGGCCTGGCTGAACCGTGACGACCTACCCTCGCCGACGGTGCGCGATGCCAACGGCCAGGAGCGCGTGATTGACCTCAAGATGCGTGCTGGAGGGTTTGTCGTCTTCCACGACTTTACATGCAAACAGTTCGCCTCGTCGAAGACGACGCTCGAGACGGCGCTTGCGCTCTCTGATGACGTGGTCATCGAGCGCGTCTTCAGCAACACGCCGCTTGCTCAGTTCGACTACTTCCAGGCCCACCTGCTCGACAACCTCAACCACTTCCCAGTCAACGTGGGCCCCTTTCAAACCCTCCAGGCACGCGCCCCCGATGGCTCCACGGCCCGGCATGCAAGTGCTCACCACGGCGCCCTCTCTCCCCACAGGTACGCAGTGCCCTCGAGACTTTCGGACACCTGCTCTACCGGTTTGTGCTCGAGGACGCGCCAACGAGCGCACGCGCTGCGGCGGGCAGCGCGGGCGCTGCGGCGAGCAGCTCGGGTGCTGCGGCGGGCAGCACGGGCGCTGCGGCGGCGAGCGGCACGGGCGCAGGCGCGGGTGCTGCGGCGGGCGGTGCGGCGCTCAGTGCGGCGCTTACTCTCTCGATTAGCCTCGATGAGGCCAAGGTGCCTTTGGCTGTGTCGCCCTTGTCGCTCGTGACCTTGAGCGAGGCCGAGCGCGCCGTGATGGGCATCCCAATCTCGGCGCGTCGCTTTGCATTTGTGTACCCGCTGGACGAGCTCGACACGGCGCTCTTGGCTCGCTCCCAACGGAACTCTTCCTCCCCATTCTTCTTCAAAGATTTGGAGGAGGAACGGATTGCTGCCGCCCTGGCCGCGGCGGCCTCGGCGGGCGAGTGGACGTGTGAAGGCGTGCTGCGCGCTGTGAGAGCTCGCATGGAAAGAATCCCTACAGGTGCGAGATGGCCTCCGATGGCCTCCGATGGCCTCCGATGGCCTCCGATTGCCTCTGATGGCCTCTGATGGCCTCTGATGGCCTCTGATGGTCTCCGATCGAGAGCATTCCCCTCAGGTCCGGCGCTTGAGGAGGCACGCACCGTGTACAGCGCGGTCGAGCCAGCTTTGCATGCATTCCTGCGCTCGGGCGGTTTCGTCTACGTGAGCGCTGATAATGAGGTGCTGCAATTGACGTCACTCACCCCTACGGGGGCCTTTGATGACGAGGACGGGCTCGGCTTCCTCATGGGGCGGCCTGCGCCTGAGTGGTGGATTGCGGAGCTTGAGCGGCAGGGTCGCATGCATCCCATCACGCTAAGAGTGCTCCATGATGAGGGCGCGACTCACTTCGCGTGGATGAAGCCCTTCGAGACGCTGCCCGTGCCGCCCGACACGACGCTTGCCATGCTGCAGCCAGACCACCCCGATGGCTCCTTCGTCTACCGAATGCGATCGGGCCACCATTGGTTCTTTCCTGTCGCTCCGAACCACGCTGCGCGCAAGCGCGAGCGACAGGTCTTTGTGGCAGAGATTAGCAGGTACGATGACCAGCGGCGGATTTCGTAATAGGACCGTCTGCGCTCTTACATGCTGATTGCATCTGATTGCATCTGATTGCACACGATTGCCTCGGCAGGTACGACAATCGGCTGATCTCGTATGAGGACCGCCTGCGCTCTTACATGAAGACCTTCTACGAGCGCTCCGTGGATTCCAAGGTGGCCAGGTTCCTCAACATGGGCAACGTGCGCCGCCGCCGCCGCGCTCTTACATGCTGATTGCATACGATTGCATCTGATTGCACCCGATTGCATCGTCGACATGGGCAATGTGCGCCGCCGCCGCCGCGCGCGGCTGCTCGGAGCTTTGAGGTCCCCTGAGGGACCTCTGATGACGTCTGATGACGTATGAGTGCCTCCCTCATCAGGTGCGCGCGCGGCTGCTCGAGGAGCTACGCCGGGACGACGCGTCCCTCCAGGCCGCATATGACACGGTGCTTGACACCCTGATGGAGGAGATCGAGCTGCTCGAGAACGACGCCCTCGTGTTTCGTCAAGCGCGCGAGGCGCAGCACGCCGATGAGCACCGTTCCCCACAGCGTTTGGATCGCTGGGACCGTGAGCGACGGCGCAATCTGGCGCGCTTTTTCGTGCTCCCCGCATACGTCAAAGATGAGGCGGTAATCACAGCTCGAGCTTGATTGCTCTTGATGCCTCTTGGTTGCACTTGATGGCCTCCTTAATGGCCTCCTTGATGGCCTCCTTGATGGCCTCCTTGATGGCCTCCCTCATCAGGTAATCAAGCTGGAGGCCGCCATCAAGACGCGCCAGTTACTCGCTCGCGGCGATAACACGCTGACGACCGAAACGTGTGGCAACTGCTGGGACGATGTGATCGCAGCCAACACCGTTAGCCTGTGCAGCGGCCGGTGTGGATTCATTTTTTGTAGGAGCTGCGCCGCGAAGACGTACGATGGCCTCTGATGGCCACCGATGACATTTGATGGCCTCTGATGGCCTCTGATGACTTACTGATGTCTTTCCTCATCAGGTATCAGCTCCTCGGCCGCCGAAACTTTTTGCACTCGCGAGGTGGGCCGCAACAATGCCGCGGGTTGCAGTGTGACGGCTGCCGCGCCCCGGCCTCGATGGAGGTCGTCCGTGGTCTGCAGACTCTTCTCTCCAAGTATCAGCTGCTCTCGGACGCCGGCGCTGAGGCGAACGAGGCCGAAGGCTCAGATACGGACCTGGCGCTCCTCAATGCTAGGGTGGCCCTCCGCGGGTGCGAGCGAGCGCTGCTGCTCATGACGAAACGGCTCGATGGAACGGGGGAGACAGGGCAGGCAGTGCTGCTGCGCAACGAGCCTGGGGTGTCGGTGCGTGAGTGCGAGGACCTCTGATTGCGTCTGATTGCGTCTGATTGCGTCTGAGCGCGCGTGCCGCTGAGTGCCGCTGAGTGCTGCTCTCATTGCCGCTGGTTGCCGCTGATTGACCTCTGATCACAGGTGCGCCAGTGCGATGGCCTCACGTTTGAAGAGGAGATCGACCTGAGCGAAGCGCTGCCCGAACCAACGGATCGAGAATACGCCGAGATGCGATCTCGGCTCAATCTGGGCGAGGCCGAGATGCGCGAGCTCGAGGCGCGCGACCCGCGCGTGCGCGAGCTCGCGCAGACAGAACGAAGGTACTTCGACGTGGCCCACAAAGTCATCGAGGCGCAAGGCGGCTTTGGGGCCGCTCCTGCAGGCCGTCGGCCACTCCATCGGTGCTTAGAAGGGCTTCGATTGGACGACGGGAGGACCCTCGCACGGCTAGCTGTGGTGCCTGACCTGGAGACGGGTGCACGGTGCGCGCACGCTCAGCTTGTCGAGCAGGCGCTCGAGGGCGCCTGCCGCGCGCTGCATGAGGGCGTGCAGCTCGCAGTGCCGCCGGCGACGTGCTCCCGGTGCATGCGCGCGAGAGAGAAGCTCAATGCGATCAAGCGCTGTATCGAGCGGCTGCGCCAGCAGTACGAGGATGCGAGGGCGCACGTGGATGTGGACGCCCAGCTCTCGCAGTTCGTCACCGTCCTCAAGCAGTCCAAGAAGCTCACGCGCTGCCCGTTCTGCCAGACGCCAGTCATCCACACGAATGCATGCGACCACATGCAGTGCGTGCAGGCGCGCTGTCGCAAGCACTTTTGCCGCGGCTGCAGCCTCAACAAGTGGTTGCTCGAGCTAGGCGCGCAAGTGGAGGATCGGTACCATGGGCGTGAGAGTTTTCTGCGTCGGCCGACCAACTACGGTGGCGATGAGGCCTCCGCCGTCTACGCCAATCATCTGTATTCGGAAACCTCGTGCAATGAGGGGCGAACGTGCTTCAACAACGAGGCGCGGCGCGACCTTCTGCCAGGCGAAGAGGAGAGGCTCATCGCCGCCGCCTCTAGCTACGGGGCTGCCCTCGCAGCAGCAGCAGCAGCCGGCCGAAACCCGTGACGAAACCCTACCCCACAGCCCCCAACCCCACCGCCCCCCGGCGCTGGATCAGGACACTGCCAGGATGGGGTGAGACCAGCACGGTGGGACCAGGCGGGATGGCTGGGGGCGCACATAGCCCCAGGACTGATGCGGCTCTAACCTCTATAGCCGTGGTTTCCTTCCTCACAAATTTCGTGGGTCCGGGTTAGAAACGCGCAGCGCGACACGCCGAGAGAGCACACTCACATAAACAGTACTGTTCTGTACCACTTCCACGTTGACGTTCCAGGCATGTGCTCGGCGTTGCGGTTGTTCACACATGAGCCTTGTGAGCGCTCACCGGCGCGCGGCGGAAATGTGCACGGGCGCCGGTCGTGCTCTTGCCTAGCTCTTGCCGGTGTCGGTGGCCTCTGAGAGTCGCCGGCCGCGAGTGCCGTAGCCGACGCGAGGGTTGGCCGGGGTCGGGGGGTCCCGCGGTAACGCGGTAACGCGGTAACGCGGTAACGCGGTAGCTGCTTGCGCGCGCGCCGCGCCGGCGTCCGTGAAGTCGGACCGTTGCCGTCGTCGTTGATCTCGTCCGCGTGAGTGTGAAGCGCGTGTGTCCAGGCTCCCCCTGCGTTGTCTACCTGGTAAAAAGGCATCGGGGGGAGCCGGGAACACACACGGGCGCTGTACAGTACCATTTTTGGTTGAACTACTATACCGGTACCGGTACTGAAAAGGGGATCGCCGTTACACAATTTTTCCGCTCCCTGTGAGCAGCGCGGGCGTGTCGGCCATGACCTCGTCAGAAGACGACCGGCTGCTCGATGCTGTCGACATCACCGAGCTGCTCGATGCTAGTGTGACAGAGCACTGGATGGCTGTGAAAGAGGTTCAAAAGTACCTTGACGAGGCCGGCGACAAAGCCATCCGTCAAATGCACCGAAACTGTGCCACGTTGAGCACGTTCTGGGACCACTCGCTCGCGTACCAAAATGGAATGACCATGACACTCTGCCAGTTCTGGCGCATCGCCGCCATTGTAGGCTTGACACAGCTTGCCACCCTTGCGGAGCTCTCTCGTGATGTCAACCCTGTGCCCACAGGCCGCAAAAAGCCAGCGCCGCCGCCTCTGCGTAAGCTGAGTGTTGCGGACCTCGCGCTTGGCTTGGCGAAGATTGCGTCCACGCGCACGACGTGCGTGCAGGTGGCCGTCCAATATGGCAGAGATCGCATGTTTACCGGGATTCCTGTAAACTCACTCGCGGAGCGACTCGCTGTGCTTGTCGGAGCAATCAATAAAGAGGTTGGCCGTCTCATCGATGCCGGCGAGCCATTGGACGTGCCTGGGCAGCTCTACTCTGACTCTACGGGGTTCCGTGCCACGGAGCTCTTTAGAAAGAAGTATGCCCGTGGCGTGAAGCGCGTGTTGGCTGCCATGTGCGACGACGCCGGCACTGCGCCGCTCTTTGCTGTCCGCAAGATCCTGCTCATCGTGGAATCTTTGAGTCCAAACCTCTCCTCGAAACGAGTCATCGGCACGGCTGCAATCGCTGCTCAAGCATTGGCCACCGCCGCACCTCGGCCTCCCGCAAAATGCGAGGTCCTTGAGCTCATGTGTCTCGGCAATCAAGTGTCCGCTTTCTCCTCAGCGAGCCGTATGCGCGTCACCGCGGATGAGGTCCTCGAGGCGTTTGCTCGGTTTGCGTGCGGTGCTCGACCAGACGTGGACAGGGTGGCTGCCATAGAGGGTGTGTGGAGGCCCTTTTTGTCGAGCGAACCGAGTGCAGCACTCGCCCAAGATACGCTCCTCTCCTTTTTGCAGCCAGCGGCGGGGACATCAAGTGACCTGCGGCTTCTACTGCGCAATTCGTTCCTCCATTATGCATCCTTTGGATGGCACAACGACGCATCAAGTGTGGCACAGATGGAGATGCGCCACGCCTCCTGGCGTGCAATTAAGACGCAGCTCGGCCTACAGAGTGGCATCGACTCGATAGACGATGCAGCTTTCTACGCTTGCGCTGTCGGAGGAGTGACCTCTCTTGCAGATGATGCCAAGGATACGCCCGCCGTGCTCGAGGAGCACGGCTTGCTGTCTGCACTCAGAATGCTTGGTGCTCGCTCGGTGCTTGCGAGCAAGCTTGATGAGCTCACCGACGACATTCACGAAACTTCGAAGCCTTCTATTGCGAGCGGAACCGCCGCATCACCACCACCTCCAGCTCCACCGTCCCCGATCAAGTCGGGAACCCAAACGCAGGGCATGAGGTCGCCCTCTCCGCCTGCAGAGGAAGAGGAGGAGGAGGTGACGGGTGGGGATGCCTCAGAGATCGCTCGGCTTGTCGACGAGGTAATCATGTCCCACTTGAGCGCACTTACTTCTCGTCTCGGCCTCAAGACGGTGCGCTCCAATGCCCGGGACCGTATGCCATCAATCGATGTATGCAATGTCGCCGCCATGATGCTGCAACAGCATCCGGAGTCGCTCAGTATCATCTTCCAAGCTTATGCTGAGCCACTCGCACCTCGAGAGGCCACTTACACTGGCAGTCTTGCAGCGGATGCCGACTTTTATCCAGGCTTCGCTAGAGATGGCGATGCCCTTTCCAAACAAGATGTCACGTGGCAGCACGCGCTCGAGGCCGAGTTACGCGGTGTGGGGCCTCACGCGCTCAAAAATCTCATCGTGGATTTTGCGCTCGCCGAGTCGCTCCGTTGCGATGCAGCTACGGCCTCGCAATTTGCTTCACAGATGGGTGGGCGGCCCCTCTCGTTGGTTCAATTAATTGCTGTGCTACTTCGAATGGCGCAACACGGAGCGAAAGCCATAATGACACGCCAAAGCTTCGAGGAGGATGGGGTCCCCTCCGTCAAGGAGAGCGGCAACTGGACTGGGCTATACTCGCCATCGACTCCCTCAACGTCCCACACCTCCACAGCAATGGAGGTGGACCAGTCCGACAACGAGTCCGAGGTCTCAAGTAAGGGTATCGGGGGTGAACTTGGCCACAGCGCCGAGCGCACAGCGAACTTTCTTGAGTCTGCTATCGTCAATCGGCCTGCCCACATCGCACTGGACCAGGTTCTCGTGCACGTGGTGACTAAGGTACTACTCCTCGAGCAACCAGTCTCCGTTCGCTGTCGGCTTCTCTGTATGGGTCGGCGGCTCAGCGCAGTTTCGGTGCTCCTCCCTCTCCCACCCCGGCCACTTCTTATGCCCTCTTCTGGCATGGAGGGCTTGCGTCTTTCGCAAGAGCAGTTAGCGCGTCGCCTACACGCTCTCATCGCCCTGGCCGACCTAGACGACGTACGGTTGTGGGGTCCGGCTGTATCCGTCGCGGCCCAAGCAACTCCTCCCATGGGCGGGGACGGAGACGTCTCCAGCAGGCCGTCAAGTGCGCCGACGACGTCGAACTACGCTGCCACAGCATCCAGGTCCATTATCAATGTTTCCGCGGCTCGAATGTCGGCTACGCCATCGCCCCTGACTGCTGTGATGGCGCCATACTACACGCCATCACTGCCGGCACGACGCCCTCGAGCGCTTCTCAGGACTACCGTTGCTCTATCTGCTTCCGCGTCCGACATGCCCGTGTCGCAAGCGCCCATATTAAATGCCTCTGAGGCAGCGGGTACTTCTGGCTATCCCTCGTTGCTGCGGCCTCCATCTTGGCGAAGCCCCCCGACTGGGTATGCCAACGTGGCCGGCATGTCAGTCACCACAAGCGTTCCAAGCGGGGTTGCGGGCAACGTTTTCACCGCCACCATCGCGCGAACGCTTACCAACACCGACGCGGCCACGTCAGTGCCGGTTGAGGCTACGCGTCTCTTATTTCAGAAGCTCGAGGCTCCTCCTCTGCCTGCAGAGGTTGCAAGGCTTGTGCACGAGGCGTCGCTCTACTCTGCAGACGGCGATTTGGGCCGGGCGCTCGCTGCCCTGCACTGTGCTCGAGTCCTCTTGCTTAAGTCATCCCCTCAGTACGGACAGCTCTCAAAGTCGTCCTCAATGGCTTCCATAAGCACTTCCACACTACCAGACTTTGAGCCACCGTACTACCCTCCAAGGGTGGCCATTTTCTTCGAGCTTTCGATGGCGAGAGCATGCTCTGCGTGTAGGCAACTTGCCCGCGCCCTCCACCACGCAGGTTCTGCATTCTTCATTGCGATTCTGCTGGAACCAGGCGACGTTCTCTGTCATGCTGAGATTGCATGCTGCCTAGGCTCGATCTGCTGCGAGCTTCGGCGATATGCGGTGGCGGGTGCTCTCTTCGCCCGTGCGCTTGAAGGCCGAGCGAGTCATGGATGCCCGGCACTGCTACTCGCCGAAGCACTCAACAACCTCGCGGTCTGCACCTCAGCGACGGGTGATATCCCCACGGCAGTGCAGCTCTACCGTGATTGCCACAAGCTAATGATACTCGAGGTGCAACCAGGTCACGAGTCAGTAGCTCGAGTTCTACATAATCTGAGCCGACAGCTCAGGATGTCTGGGGCTTCCTTGACCAATCGGCCACCAGTTAACCTTCGTGGCCCCTTGCTAGCGCCACCAGTCCTCGCATTCCAATTGCCGAGGCCTCCACCCGGAAAGAAAGGCAAAAAGGGTGGCAAGAAGGGCGGAGGAAAGAAAGGCAAAGGCGGGAAGAAGAAGAAGTAGAAAAGTAGAAGTATCGGAACGGAAGAAGTTGAAGAAGTTGAAGTAATGAAGTCGGAAGTCAATATTGTAGGTTCCATCCAGACGTCATCGTATCATGCATCGTATTTAAATACCATACGATTCGATTCTTATTCGATTACCGAAGCGGCGCGGCACGGCGCCGTTGTGGCATGTGGGTCTCTCTACGCAAGGTACAAAATGACGCAACTCGCATTATCTGTCCCGCCACTCCCTTCAGCGCGGGCCACCACCATCTCCGCCACCTCGCCCGCACTCGGTGCCGGCGAGCGTGAGGTCGCCCGTGCCTCTGCAACCAAGCAGGCCACGCGCTCGGCGCCCTCGCTGGCGCCACCGACGCCATCAAACGGCCCCCACACGCCGTCGGAACCGAGCAAGATAAAGGCGTGGCGTGAGTCGAGCCGCAGCGTGGTCACATCGGCTGTGTCGCAAATACCGGCGTCAGCCCACTGCGAGCCACCAAGGGCACGAGGCACAGCGACCAGCCAGTTGCCCTCGGGACAGTCCACGGCGACGCGCATCACGCCTCCGCGGCCGCATGCCACGTTGCCGCCGCCCTCTCGAATACGCTCGATCTCGGCTTCGTCACTCGCGCTATGGTCCTTGGTCGCAAAGGCCACTGTGCATGGAGCGCCATCAGGCGTCGCGTGCGCAGCTAGCAGGGCTCGCGAGTCGCCAACGTTGAGAAATTGGCAGCGCCCGTCATCCGAGGCGAGCACCACCGTCGCGGTGCTGCCGTCCTGATGTCCCGTGCGTCGATAGCTCTCACATGTAGCGCGCCAGGCGACTGCGAGGGGAGATGGCTCACCGCGGCTCAGTGCTTCTTTGACAGCGGCGGGCAGCGTGGCGGCGGCGTGCGCGGAAGCCCGCGGCCCTCGATGGCCGTCAAAGACGCCGGCGAGCGTGAAGCGTGTGGAAGAAGCGGAGCCCGGAGGCGTCACCTCGAGCATCGTCAGTATCGTGGTGTCCTCCTGTGTCGAACGGCCGCCGATGATGGAGGCGGCACCCGCGGCCACCACAATGGGCGACGCAGCGGTACCCGTGGCCGCAGGCGAGCGGTCGGGGGCCGAGGCGCCGCCAGATGCAAGCATGCTCTCAAGCGTCTCCACCGCTTCCGTGGGCAAAGGGCACTCGTCCCCCGTCTCGACGCCGCAGTCCCTCTCGAACGTGAGAAGGACTACATCCTTGCCGCCGCGGCTGCGCGCGCTTATGAGGGCGCTGATTTGCTCGACGGAGGCACGACGCACCGGTGTGTGCTCGATGCGTACGAGACGATCGCCTATGCGGAGCGCCTCACGCGCCGCGGCAGAGGCGAGCCCGTCCACGAAGCCGTCGAGCGTCACTCCACCCGCGCGCAGCTCGCCAAGGAGAAGGCCGAGCGGAGGCTGCAGGCGCACGCTCAGAGCGATCGGGTGCTCCTCGACCGCCCAAGCTGGCAACACACACCCGTCGGGTTCGAACCCCTCGAGCTGTACATTGAGTGCGCTGGGCGAGAAGAAGAGCTTCGCCTCCTTGCCAGAGGCGGACGCCCCGGAGTTGGTGGCGCCGCCGGCCGCGTTGCCCGACAGGCACGGATGGGTCAGAAGTGCGTCGATCGACGGCCGGCGTGCCGCCTCCGAGACCAGCATGGCCCGAAGCATAGCCAGCAAGCTCGCGTCGCCTGCGGGCAGCGCGTCGAGCGAGGCGCTTAGCAGAGGATCGAGTGCGGTCTCGCCCAGCCCGATGCGCAGCCATGCGTCGAGGTCGTGCCCAGATCGCTCGAGCTGCTCACGAAACCGCGTCAGCCCCAAGGCACCCTTGGTGTCGTCGACAGCGCTCCCTGTGCCCAACACCGCACCATCGGTGGGTGCGCGCAGCAGCGGCCAACACAGCTTCAGGAGCGTGATGGCGATCGAGTAGACGTCGAAGGCCCACGGGTGCAACGGGTCCACAAATTTCTCAGGCGCCGCGTACTCCGGCGTGCAAGGCGAGCGGCTCGCGTCGTACCCCAAGCATGCGCTTGCCCGTTCGAGCGCAGGGCAGCCCTCGAGTTGCGCGCAGGAGCCCATGTCGATCAGGCGCAGTGAGGTGCCATCCACGAGCACGTTCTCGGGTTTGATGTCACGGTGAACGAAGCCGATCTCGTGCAGAGCGCTCGCGGCCTCGAGCAGCTGACGCAGCACATCGCGCGGCGTGAGCCCGGTCGCTGCCTGCAGGCCCTTCGCGTCACCTCCAAAATCGGCGAGCGACCGAGCTACGCCGTCCGGTCTGCCCACGCGCTGCCAGAGCAGCCAGCGCTCGCCATCGCGCTCCACCTCCCCGAGGTACTTGGCGAAGAGGGCACCGTACCGATCGGGGGGCACCTCCGCTGCGAGGCGCGTGTTGACCACAGCCTCCACCTCGAGGTACGTGACGGCCTGCGCATCGGCACCCTCGTGGCTGGCACGCGCTTCCGCTCTCTTGGCGACCGCATCGATCACAGCGTCTCCGACGATGGCGCTGGCGGCATGCACAGTCCCATATTGGCCGTAAGCGAGCTGCGCACCGATCGTAGCACGCAGAGATGTGATGCGTGGAGCAACGGACATCGCGACGTTCCCACGAGGAGCAAATGCCGTACCAATCGTAGCACGCACGTGTGGCGCTAGTCGTTGCGAAACGGACAGCGCGATGTTCCCACGGGGTACCACAGAAAGGCCGTGCGCCACGCCGCTCAGAAAGAGCACGAGGGCCGTGAGATGCATCATCGCGATGAAAAAATGACTTGACGTCGGAAATTCCTATTTGACGAAACTATGTTTGCGGTGCCAACTTCCCGCGAGATTTTCATCTTGATGACGCTGAAACTTGGGCGAGCCGGGCGAGCTCTTAGGCGAGCTCAGGATGCAGACCCACAGCAGCAAGAGACTTCACTGGTGAGGAGGCTGTCGCCTTGGCCCTCAGCGAGGGTAGTCGACGGGGGTGTAACGGCGACGGGGGTGCTCTCGCGTCAGCGGGGCAGCTTGATTACAATCGTTTAGTACGCGTTAGTAGCGAGACTATGCACAACTATGCAGGGTGCCAATCGACAGATCTCGGAACGTAGACCCCCAAACCGCGGAAATTCGGCTTGCATCAGTTAAGCAAAGGCCGCGAACACCTCGTGAATTTGCAATTTCTTTCACACCTTGGCAATCTCGTTTCTTCGTCATGGAAAGCGCGCATTCGTCTTCTCCCCCCTCCTCCGACCCCGATGTCTCCGTCGCCACCGCCTCCAGTACCGCCACCTCCTTCTCCGCCACCTCTTGTCCCTCCCATGCCCACGTTGTCAAGATCAGCCCTCCTCCCCAGACCTAGCTAAAGGAGCACGTGTCTGGTACCACCAGCTTGGTGAGTGGCTCGATGCATATGTCATCGCATGGAATGCGGTATGCGGAGACGGTTCGCCTCCAGCCTGTGGCGTGTGGGAACTAGGGCTGTGGACGAGGTGACTGTCCGTCGCCAACAGGTAGCTCTGCAGCAGCCTCGTGACTGTGGGGCCATGCAGCCCCCACAGGGCTTGTCCGGTATCATGCACTGGCTTGAGCGTGACCCATAATTCATCTTGGAGACGCACGACAGCGTGGTGTGGGCCAAGCTGTATGCCCGTGGCGGCGGGTACTTGAGGGCTCTGGGCGTGGTGGCCGCAATTGACGCCAAGGGGGTCGTGTGGGTGGTGGCAACCGTTCGAGCGAGCTGTGGCGGGAGACGTGCTCGTGCCCGGGCTTCTACAGTGTACAGATTCGGTCCGCGCTCGCTTCGTCTCCAAGTTGGTAGCGCCTCGCTTCGTCTCCAAGTTGATCGGCTGGCGCTACGATGCATTGCTGTTCAACTGGGCCGTTCAAAATCGTCGAGAGCCTGCATCCAGGGAAGGGGGCTCATTTGCCGCCGGCGCCGCCTATCCAGGGAAGGGGGCACCTCATTTAACACCTCATATTTTGCCGCCAGTGCCGCGGCCGCGGTGGCGGCGGCCGCCACCGCCTTGGCCGCCACCGCTTAGCCGCCGCCTGTCCTCAATCCAACCGCCGGAAGGTGGAAGGATCCTCTTCATCTCCGATGCCTACGACGCTACCCGGGATGACGCACTCTGCTACCAAGTCCGGTACGATGTCGACGGGAGCTTCTGTGGGACGCGCTGTGGGACGAGGAGCGGAACGCGGGGTTCCTGCTGGAAGGTGAAGGGGGCGATCATGCTCAGCTGGACGAGGGGCTGGGGTGATCATGGGAGTCGGATGAGGAAACGGAGCCGTTGGGTCCCCCACGCGGTCTGCGCGAAGCGTGGCTGTGCGATGTCTACAAGCGTTTCGGGGACGCATGGCACAACCAAACCACGGGCAAGCCCTTTGAAGCGAGAGTGCCCCACGCCCCTGAAGCGAGAGTGCCCCACGCCCCGGGGTGCGCGTGCAAAGTACGTGCAAAGGTTGCCTGTGAGCTTCACAACGAGGGCGGCCTGCCCTTACTGCCCACTTGCAACAGCTTCGGGGTGTTCGATCGCCTCCAGACACCGAGTAAGGACCTCAAAACGCCCAGCTTTCTTCCGACCCCCCCCTTTCCCCCCTTCCCCTTTCCTAATTTGTCTGACAGACTACGGTACCCGAACTTTCTCGACGAAACCTCCGGAATTTAAAACGTAAGAAAGAGATCTGGAAATCAAGCGGCTGTCATGAGCACGAAGGACTCTAAGAAGCGCCTGCGCCAAGCCCGCGAAGCCACCGATGGCAGCGTGGAAGTACTCTGCTTTGCGTGTCGGCGCACGGCCGACACGACGAAGCAGGTTGGCCTCGCTGCATTCTTCATGAAGCCAGCTGTGACGGGTGGTGACGAGCTGCCACCATCAACGATGCTGCGGTGCGCCAAGTGCCGAAGACAGATGGACAAGCACCAGCTCGCAGTACGAGGCGGCAGCGGAGGCGCGCCGTCATCGTCTGGCTCTCGCGTGCTGCCGCAGATAGCGCGGCTGCGGCAGTACCAGCGTCTGTCTACTGAGCAAGGCATGGCATTCGCCATGCAGGAGTCGGTCGCAACCGCCTTAATGCGGCTGCCGTGCATTGCATGCGGCGCGCTGGCACCAGCAGAAGGTCACGGGCTAACGCGGCTGCGCGTGTGGCCCGACGGCCTCGCACGACCAGCGCGCGGCGGGTTCATGGGACCTTTCCACTTGAGCAACGTGGCCCCGTGCTGCGGCACGTGCAATTTGATGAAGGGCTATCGCCGCGTGCGTGGGTTCATCGAGGCCGCCCGGCACATTGCCACGCACCGCGCGAGCGCGGCCTCTGGCGAGGACTATGGCTTGTACCCCCGCCGCTTCCGCAACAATGACTTGACGTGTTTGACGAAACTATGTTTGCGGCTGCCAACTTCCCGCGAGATTTTCACCTTGATGAAGCTGAAACTTGGGGACTTTCTTCCTCGAGCGGTTAGAGTGCCGCAGTGCTCTGCCGTCTGCGTATGCTCGGCGTCGCGCTTAATATGCATGCCACCCGCCCATGTACTAGAAATACACAGCCGTGACGTCACTCTCGACTCTGTTTTTGAAATCAGCAATCAGGGTACGAGGATTGTGTGCAAATCCAGACAATCCCTTCCTGTACTGAAGCACATAGTATTCCCCCTTGGGTGGATTAGTGACGATATTTTGTACGGTGTAGTCAGCGGCTTACCTCGCGTCGCGTCGATTCATATAACCCGTAGTCCGGTCCGTACACCGTAGTCCGTACACCGCCGTCCGTACTGAACTACCTTTTGGGCAGCCTTAGCCGCAGCAAGAACTCTGGGTATGCGTGGTTGTCGCTGCCAGTTGAGAGCACAAAGATGCTTGGCGTCTGCAACGAATCGACCATGCTCTCATAGAGCACTGCACCTCCGCCAGGCTTCTTGGCAGGCTGTCTCATGCCCTGCTTGCCAACGCATGACTGACCCACGAGGACACGCACGAGCAGTACCCATTGCGATCCTTCGTTGTCAGGCTTCGCGTACGCCTCATTGAGAGAGTAGTCCAGTTGATTTGAAAAGTAGGATCCAACGCCATACATTCCCCGCTCGTTCATGTTGCGATCGAAGCCGTTGGCCACGATAGACTCCAGCGTGTCGCACGAAGTGCCGTGCCAGAGCCAGGTCTCGTTGAGCTGCGCTCTCCCAATGCGTGAGATCAGTGCGTCGCGAGCCGCCTGGTATAGGTTAAAGCGGGCCTCGCTGCGAATGTGCGAGACTGTGAGCAGACGCGAACGCAGCTGAAAAGGCATCATACTCCGAACGAAGTCGCACAGCGTCACGTGCCGCTCGATGGGCATTGGCTTGGGCGTGAACACCCCTCCCTTTGGCATGGAGAAGATCTCACCCAGCACATATGGAGCGTGGCCTATACCCTGTGTTGAAGCTGCCCCAGGAAGCTGGCCTGCGGGGAGAAGTGCTGCCCAGTATGGCGGTGCAAGCCCATAGCTGCCTGGAAACTGACTCTGGCTCGGCAGGTCCTTGTCCACATCAGTCAGTGCATGTCTTTTGAGATTGCGCACGAATCCTGTTAGCACATTCCGCTGCGTGCATTGGCTCAGGTCCACGTCGTACGCCTGCCCACGGATTTCGATTCGGAAGCGCAGGGCACCCCCCGCCTCATGGTTTCTGAACGTCTCCTCCGAGGCGGTGTCGAAGAGCTGCCACGCCCCGCTGCCAACAGCACCATCCTCCCACATCCACACGTGCGCTGGGACTGTTTGCGACTGTTCAGGCGCTCTCGAAGTGCTTGCTCCTGTGGGCGATCTTGGGGAACCTGCCGCTGCCGGTGTGCTTCCCGCTGCCGGCATTGGCCCACCGACGACAAGTTTAGGCGCTACGCTGCCCAAGACAGCGCTAAATGGGTGGACTGCCGGTGTGGCGCCGGGCGACTGAGAGTACCAGCGCTTCTCCTGGTACTTGCGCTTCAGGAAGGCGCGCAGCTTCTCAACCTCCCCCTCTGCCGGGACCGCGCCATCCCTCGCATCGTACTTGGCCATCCACATCTTCTGGGCCTTGTCGTTGCCTCCGGCGTCGACGGCTTTGATCTCATCCGTGGTGAATATCGACATCCCGACCGATTTGACCTTGTGCTGCATCTCAAGGTGAATGCCCGAGCACGTAGTGCACACAAAGGTGTTGAAGTTGAGCACAACATATAGATTTCCGCGGCCCATGCAATCGAAGCAGGACTTGTTCTCCGGCTTCATTTGGCACTTCTTGAGGATGCGCTGCCACTTTTCCTCCATCTTCTTGGTCGGCGTGCTGACCGCTGCCGGCGTGCTTACCACTGCCGGCGTGCTTACCACTGCCGGCGTGCTTACCACTGCCGGCGTGCTTGCCACTTGCAGTGTCGACGTGCTGGCAGCTGTCGGCGTGCTGGCCGCACCTTTGGAGGCCTTTCGGAGTCCGAAGATGGGATTCCGACCCATTTCAAGGCCGGTTCGATTGATGCTTGACCATGGAGCAGCCAGCCAGTTGCTCCCATGGGCAGGGGGTGGAGGGGAAGGCTGAGAGGGCGTCGGCGTCACATTGCCGAGGAGCAGATTTGAAGGGGCAGGCTGAGGAGTGGCTTTGGCCTTCAGACCGCTGCTCGCGGGCTTCGGAGCGGGAAGCTTCTTGGGCGCACCGCCAAAGAGCCCGCCGTCATCGTCGTCGTCGTCGCCAAAGAGGACGCCACCGCCGCCCTTTTTGGCGGCAGGCTTCGGGGGAGGCGGCGCAGGCGCGGCAGCGGCGGCGGCCTTGGGCTTCGGAGCGACGACGAAGTGTCCGCCGTCCTCGTCGTCCTCATCGTCCTCGTTGTCCTCATCGTCCTCGTCCCCAAACATATCGCCTTGAGGTTTGGGCGGCGCGGTGGTCGGCTTGGGTGCCGCCGCTGGCTTCGGGGGGGCAAACAGCGACCCGCGCTCTCCGTCGTCGTAGTCGTCGTCGTCGCCGCCGAACAGGCCGCCTCCGCCGCTCGCACTGACAAAGTCGCCGAAGCCATCGTCGTTGATCGCCGCGGGGTGCGCCGAGGGCATGCCGCTGCCCATCGGGCCGGGCACAGGCCAGCCGCATGCCGCGTAGATTGCGTTCCAATCGCCACGGACGACCATGCCGCCGCCCATCTGGCTCGGCATGCCACCACCCATGCTCGCACTGCCAAAGTCGCCAAAGCCATCGTCGTTGGCCGCCGCGGG
>JWZX01002618.1:0-43255 GCA_001275005.1 Chrysochromulina tobinii | reverse complement strand
CACGACGACAGCCGGTGAGGAACGCTCAAACCGAAAACGAGGGGCGAGGGCGAGGGGCGCCGAGGGGCGGAGAGGGGCGAAACAGCGGTAACTAAATCCTTTTCGTACAATGCCGTGCTATCTGCATTCTGGTTGTGTCGGTGCATGTGTCCCGTGGTGATACTGTGATTCGTGCGGCCTCGCGTTCGCGATTGTCCGCGTACCGCGATTTCGATTTTTACGATGATGATTGCCTGTGCGCAGGATCGTCCCGCGCCCGCGGCCGGCCCGTGCGGCTCGGCGCGCAACCCAAGGAGTGACGTGTGGGGAAGATCTCGAGAGTCGTCTACGGGGAAGATCTCGAGAGTTCTACACGAGGATATGTGTTTCATATGACGCAACACCATCACATGTTGCTCAAACCCACACGTGACGTCCGCGAGGGGAAAGCTTGGGCTGGCATGGCGAAAACACCTTTCCAATTCCCTGCACAGCATCAGTGATGGCACCGTCAAGGACAACGGCTCCGTGCGTCGTCTGCGGCCATAGCTGAGGCGAAAGACATTGCGCTTCGTACGGTGGCTCTTTGAGCAGAGGTGGCTGCGGCATCAAGAGGTCCAGCGCTGGCACACGCATCTTGGAAGCCACCCCGGGCGTCGACTTTTGAGGCAACGCCTTGGGCGCAACCCAAGGCTCGGCCGCGAACAATTCACGGCTCGATGAAGGCATGGGTGAGGCCGAATCAGCGGCCGACTCTTCGGCATCCTCGCGTTCCGCAGTGGTAAGGTAATAGAGCTGCGACGCTCGTGAGCCAGAGCGGGGTGTCATCAAATTGAGCGGTGGCACCGCGACCTTGGAAATTGCAGCGGATCTCAACTTCTGCGCTGACGCCTTCGATCCTTGCGACCCTGGCTCTGACCGGGCGCTTGTCTTCAACCTCAGAGGCGACCTCAATGGTGATACCGATTCGAAATCGGGAGAGAGCGTCGGGTCGCTCTCAAAGTGAAACGAGCAAGGTGCAGTTTCACACTCCGCCTTGACGATCGAATCGTGGTACCACCAGCTGTACCACACTCTGTACCACCTGATACATATGGTGTTGCAGATGGTGGTACAGCTCTGAAGGTGTTCACCCTCGCCAATATCGTCTGATCTGTACCACGATTTCAGCGCTGGCGCCCGAGTTGGTGGCGGTGGCGGTGTTGACGGAGGTGACGCAGGAGGTGGCATCCCGGTAATCAGAGGAGGTTGGAATGGTGACGAGAGTGGCGGCACATGTGACGGTAGAAGCGGTGGTGCTGGTTGCAGCCTCCGATATCGAGAGTGTGATAGAGAGACTTCAGCAGTGCCAGCTGGCGGGTGCAACGGTGACAATGCAGACTCAAAAACCTCCGTCGCGGCAGTCGCAGGCGGTAGCGAACGCGCAGGCAGAGCGTGCTGTAGCTGCACATGGCTTGCTGCAAGCAACGCCAACAGTCGGGGCTCTCGCACAGCCAGCGCCAGAGTTGCAGATTGCTCCTGCTCGGTCAGCATCTCCGTGCGTGGGCGATGCAGCATCCCAAATCTACTCAGTTTTTATAGGGACCCTTCACGGAAATTGGCGCCCAACGCAACGCGCGAGGTGTCGCGCGGTGTGCGCAACCCTCGACGCCGATTCGCCGTTACGAATGACTCAGCATATTCGGCGGCTTCTAGCACGTCCTTCGATCATACTATTATCACCCCTACAAATTGAGATGCGGCACTACTATGCTATCTCGCAACCCGCTGTATAGCTACACACTACACAGTAACTTTAGAGCTCTTTAGCCCAGTTGTGCGGTTCCGGTGAAGACATTCGCCCTCTCTTGTGCTGTGTACGCTTTGTCAGCCCAAGATCCAGATATTGTACTTAACTTAGACGTACTCTTCCAGATAAAGCCGTACTGTTTTGCTCGTTCATGCCTTGATGGGGCGCTTGGTGGTCGCATCGGGCGGCAGGGTCTTGGTTGGGCGCTTCGTGGTCGCATCAGGCAGTGATTCTTTCGTGGGGCGCTTTGAAGTTGCGTCGGTCGCGTCGCCCGCCTTCGTGGGGCGCTTTGTAGTTGCGTCAGTTGCGCTGCCTGGCTTTGCCTTCTTCGTCGCGGCGCCATCGTCTTCGACCACGACCACCTCCTTCTTTTGCTTGACGACGGCGATGCCCTCCGCCCTGAGCAACGGTTCCAGGTCCGTCTCGAGCAGCGCGAGGTCTGCCTGCTTGCGCTTCAGGATGCGTGAAAAGTCCTCACACTGGAGCGCCCTGGTCTGCACCTCATTGTGCAGCACCGCCGGATCGACCACCTTCTTTTCGACCACTTTGATCTTGTCTGCGTGACGCCGTGGCCGGCGCGGGGTATCTTCGTCGTCCTCGTCGTCAGCCGACCTATCCCCCCCTCGCTTTTGCATGCCGGCCGCCTCGATCAAGAAATTGCGCTCGCGCGTGCGCGCCACCTGCAGCTTATTCAGCTTGTCGGCGTTGAGTGCCTTGGCTAGCTCGACCTCGTGCTTGAGGCGCACATGGCAGCGGCGCATCAGGGTGAGCGGCATGCGGTGCTCGAACATTCGCTTGACGCTCTCGGGTACGGGTATCAGCCGCTCCTCGTCGATTTTGCCAAGGGCGGCGCACGTCTCGTATTCGGGGTTGGCGTAGTTGAACGCGGCTAAGATCAACGCCGAGAGGAATTGTGGAAGCCCACGGAAGGCGGGCGTGTTCCCGTTTTGGACGCCAGGCACCACCGAGGTGGTGAGTGGCATGCGCTCGAAGATCTTGACGGCCTCTTTGCTCAGGCCCATGTCGGTCACAAGCATCTCAAAGTGCTCTGGCAGCATGTCGAGGGTGAACGCCCAGATTTCAAACGGTGGGGGCGACAGGTCTGCCTCGTTGCGCGGCAGCTGCGCCGCGTACGAGGTGTAGAAGCGGCAGAGCGTCGCAAAGTACGGCTGCACGAGAAGGTAGAGCTCCTTGTCCCACGTTGGGTAGCCGTGCAGTAGCTCCAAGGACATATTGGCCCAGCAGTCGAGGAACTTTCCGATGCTCACCGAGGACGAGCCGGTGAACTGCGCCTTCGCGTTGTTCTGTGCGATGGCGTTCGAGACGTAGGCGATCGAGTCGAAGCGCTGGGGCGCCCGGACATACGTGGCCTTGTCGACGAGGTCCTTACGAGAGGAGGTTTTGAGTACGAGCTTGATCATGCCGTCGACGCGAGCCCCGGGCGACATCACCGTCACGCTCGAGAACATGGACTCGGCGCACCGGCAGATGCCTTGCACAAAGCCGTTGAAGGTCAATCGGGTAGTCCACCACTCGGTCACGTTGCGAGAGTCCTTATAGGCGCTCACCGCCTGCTGCAGAGAGAGACCAACTTGCCACAAGGTGCGCGTGGCAGGTTCACCAGTGATCTCTGAGCGATGCTCGACGGTCTCCGACACCCAGCCCTCACACGTCTGTTCGAGCAGCTGAAGGAACTCATCGACCCCGAGTCCAACGCCCTCTTCGGGGCCGCCTGAATCATCCTTCGCCTTCTCTACCACGATGTTCGCCGTGCTCGCCGTGCTCGCCGTGCTCGCCGCCGCCGCCGCCGCCGCGGGGTTTGCCACCGAAGCCGGGACCGCTGGCGGCGCCGCCACCACGACCGCCGCACTGCCCTGTTTGTCGACGTTCTCTCCGCCGAGCTTTGTATAGAGCGCTCGCAGCGCCCGCTTGTGATCGAGCAGGCACTCAATCACACCCTCAGCCTTGCGCTGACGCAGCGCCGCCTCGACGGACGGGTCGCAATTCGCGCGCGGGAATACGAAGACCTCGAGCAGCTCGCGCAGGCACTCGGGCACTGGCCGGATGTGCGGCTTGTCCAAGTCGCCCGCTCGATGCTCGGGGTGGATGCGCTTGAACCCGATGAAGACGAGGAGCCCGATAAACTGGATGACGTTCAGCGGCCCACCGCAGCGCTCGACCTCCTGCGCGAATATCGCCTTGAGATTCGCATAGGAGAGGCCGGGCGTCGCGAAGGCACAGTCGTCCACAAACTCCTCCCACGCCTCCTGGCCCATGGTGACCGGTAGATCGCAGTCGATGGCGTCGACCCAACGTGCCTTGACATAGTACGCGAAGATCCCCTGCAGCCGCGGAAACCCCGTGTCGCGAAGCAGTTCTAAGGCTTTCTTCTCCCACGAGGGCCATAGGTGCACTCGCTCCAACTCCACGCACAGCTGGCCCCAGAGCCATTTGAAGCGCGCGAAATCGTCCGGCGACTCGCCGAGCCCGAGTCCAATCTCGCTCAAGGCTCTGCGGGGGAAGGGGATGCGACTCGCCTCCTGCAGCGACACGACTTCGGACTTGATAGCCGCCACATGCTGCATCAGCGCCTCGGCGCACACGGCCGTGGGCGGCGACGAGTCATCTGGTGGAAGGCCGCAGCGCACGGATTGGTACCGGTACTCACCCACGCGAATGAGCAACTCCATCCACTCGTCGAAGTCGACCCCACCGCCGTCCTCATCGAGACGTAGCCCGCCGCCGTTGATAAAGTCGCCCGTGAATTGTACCCCACCCTTACTGCTCATCCAGGGTGCATGCGGCATGGCGCCGAGCACGATCGCCGATCCCGAGATCGGTGCGGCCGGGCGCACGCCGGGCGGCAGGTGATTGATGCGCATCTCAAGCCACGCACGCGCCACCATCTCCGGCGTGAGATGCAGCTGGAAGGCGGTGGCGGTCATCGGATCTCCCACAATCTGCGAGAGCCGCGGCATCTGCACGTCCGCCAGCAGCCCGCAGCGCACCAGGAGCGCAAAAAACTCGCCAAAGCGCCAGGCAGGTGGGCGTGACTTCATCATCCCCGTCGTGGGCGGAGTGAAAACGTCATGCAGCGTGGGTCCGAGACGCTTGAGCACAGCCTGCACGGCCGCATCTGCGGCCACGCGCCGCCGCCATTCCATCGCCGAGTCCAGCTGCACGCCGCGTAGGGGCGGCTTCTTGAAACCATGGACCGCAATGAGCCCGGTCGAGCGGCCGCCCTCCGGCGATGACTCCCCATCGACGTCGCGCAGGTCGTCGTTTTTCCTTTTCTGCTCCTCCGCGTCACTTCCCCAATCTTCATGTATATGACGAGACGCACGGCGTGGTCGGATCTTCGATTCCTCAAGCTTCTTCACACCGCCGGGCGGCGGAAAGATCACAATGAACAGCTTGCGCAGACAGTCTGCCGGCGTGTGGCTCTCATTGTCCTCGAACTCTAAGAGCGCCGAGTTGGGCGCAAGCTGCTCGCTGCCGTCGGCATCGACGACGCAGCTCGCGAGCGCCACGCGGCACAGGAGCTCGAGGAACGCGGGCAGAAGCAGCTGCACCTCGACATTCTTGGCCGCTTTCTCGTCGGCATTGGCCGCCTTGCCGGCGCCGCCCCCCCTCGGCTTCGAGAGCCTCTTCGCCCGACTTGCCTGCCAACGCTGCCGCGCGCGCCTTGGCGCGCGCGCGTGCGCCGCCCTTGGGAGCCTCGGCAGGCGCCGCGTTGGGCGCCGCGGACGCCTCGTCGGGCGCAGGCGAACCTTCCTCCCTGACTTCTTCCTTTTTCGCCTTGCCCTTCTCGGCGCCCTTTTTGGCCAATTCCTTTGCCTCGAGGGCCACTTTTTTGGCCGCCTCGACCGCCTCGGCGCGGATCTTTTTCGACGTCTCATCCTTGGTGAACGAGGAGGGCGGCGGCGCTGCCGGCTTCCACCCTTTAGGTTTTGGCTTCACAATCCCACGGGCGCCCATAGGGATGCCGGCCTTGCGCGACGGGCCGCGCCGCCCATCCCCTTCGGTGCCCTCGGCGTTCTCCTCGCCGGAGCCGACACTCATCGTACTGGGCCCTGCGGCGCTCTTGCCCGGTCTGGTAGTCACTGCATCGAACGAAACGGCAGGCACCGCCCCGGGTGCATTAGCCTTGAGTGCCCTGGATGGCGCCGCCGCGCCCGCCTCGGCAGTCGCGGACTCCACCTTGTCGCCTTCCTGCGACGGTTTCCAATTGAGCGCTTGGGCCTCAACGGTCGCCGTGTCGAGACCGTCCACATCGCGGGCGCACACCTCGGCCATGAGCCGCGCGGCGCGCAGTACCTGTTGCTGCTGCTTCTTCTTCTTCAAGTTGTACTCGACCTCATCCTCAGGGTCGGTCCACACCGGGTCGATCAACCCAGCGTCGTAGATGAGTTGCAGCCAGCCGTTGAGCTTACAGGCCGCGCTCTGATCCTTGCCAGGCTGACGCAAGAGCGGGCAGGGGCGGCCGAGCTCCGAGCGCGGCTTCATCGCGAGCCCGGCAAGCCGCTCGCATTCCTCCGCGCCCACGCCCGCGTAGTAGATGAAGGCAGAGCACAGCTGCAAGAAGTTCTCGTGGAGCGCCCTGTGCACGTTGTATTCCCAAACCTTGAAGCCGGCGAGGTCGCGAAGCTCGATGCGCTTCCACACCTTGCGCCAGAGAGCGAACTGCACGTCGGACTCACCCACTCGCTGATCCGCGTCCGCTATCGGGGTGTACACGGGCGGCGCCCATTGTGTGAGCACCTCACTCAGCGCCTCTTCCTCGGTGGCCTGCTTCAGGAGGCAGCGCACCACGGCGCGGAACCGGACTGAGCGCTCCATAAGTGCCACCTCACGCCACGCCAAGTCGGCGCAGCGCACGAGCGCCTCGATGAAGCCCTCTAGGTTCAACCCGCCCTTGTCAGCGGCCGCCTGCTTGGTGACGCTTCCCTCGAGCTCCTTGGGTGCGAGGGAAGCCCACAGGCGATCCTGCTGCGAGTCGAGGAAGGCGGCGTGCACCTGATCCTTGGTGAGGGAGACTGTGAAGGTACGCCGCAGTCCGTCTACGCCCGGGAGCACGCCGAGCGCCGTGTTGCGCAGCCGCAGCTCTCGCATCAGGCCGCGGTCAGCGAAGAGCCAAAGGAAGCGCGCGATTGACACCTTCTTCGAGCCCTCGGCTGCAGCACCGGCGACCGGCGCCGCGGCGAGGTCATGCAGCTGCTGTAGCTGCGGCTTAAAGTCGCCTATCATCACCTGGAGCGCCGAGTCCTCTAGCATCTCTGCGTGTAGGGTGAGCACCGGCGAGCGCTTGCATTTACCAGGCGTGAGCAGATTCTGTTGCAGGAAGCCATCGAGCGCCTCCACAAGGGCCTCTGGCTTTGACTTGGCGGTTGTCGGCGTGCCGAGCGTCTTCTTGGCGGGTTTCGGCTTGGGCTCGGAGGCCACCTCGTCTGCTTTGGCGGCGGCGGCGGCAGCAGCAGCAGCAGCTCCCTTCGTAAGCACAGGTGCCCACTCGATCTGGTATCGCTTGTGGGGATTGGCGAGATGTTCGGCCATGAGGCAGAGCGCGAGCAAGAAGCGATGGAACGAGAGCGTCCTGCCGGCCGGCACAACGGCGCGGAAGACCGCCGATCCGGGCAGCCCCTCCGTACCTGGGCACGCATCCCTGAGCAGCTGCAGCCAGTCCTTCTCGCCCATGGGCGCGTAGCCCAAAAAGACAGCGGCGAGCGCCGAGAGGTTGCCTTGGAGCAGATCGTGCACGGGGCGCTCCCACGCAGGGAAGTCATCGATCATGGCCAGGTCAATGCGTGGCCATAGCTGCCGCCAGAGTGCGCGACGCGCGTCATTCTCCCCTTCCAGCCTCGGCACCTTAAGGAAATCAAAGCGCGCGGGCTTGAAGCTTCTCGCGCCAAAGTTGAGCACGCCCTCCTCGTCAGCGAGGCCGAGCAGATTGAGCGCGGCCCCCTCGGCTCTCGCACCGGGCGCGAGAAAGGACGCGTCCTTGTACTTGTGCAGCCCGCAGCGCGCGAGCGCTTCGAGGAACTGCATGCCGTCGAGGCTGTGAAGCAAGTCGGTGTCCTCTTCCTCTTCCTCTCGCCAGTCGTCGACGCAACCCTGAACGTCCGTCTCGCCCGACGCGGCGTAAAAGGCATGCAGGGCTGCGTTCGTCTCGAGCGCAGCGCGGTGCACGCGTCCGCCGAGCCCATCGCGGCTGCTCACGCGCACGAGCACGCGGCGCTGCACACGGTGGTCGCGCAGCAGCGCCAAGAAGGCCGCTGCGCTCAGCACGGGCACCTCGCGCGCTCCCATCTGCTGCCACACCGTGCGCGTGTTGGCGACGGCATCGACGGCATCGACGGCGTACGCCCCAAAGGTGACTGAAAGGTACTCTGAGTACGGCTGGAGCGCTCGAACGGCTTCGTGCAGCACCTCCTGCGGCACCCTCCAACTGGGGGCCTCGTCATCGCTGGCCCAAAGCATCGGCGCCGCTGCGGCTGGCCGTGCACCGATGACCTTGTGCTGCAAGGTACTCTGTGGCTGCGCCGTTGGCATCAGCTGCTGAGGCGCGGGAGCGGCTGGGGGAGCGACCGACACACGCCCGATGGACTCGGGCTTCGACTGGGACGACGAGCCCACGCTGTGGACCTTCGACTGGAACGACGAGCCCTCACTTTGGACCATCTGTGGCGTCGCTGCACGAGACCGTTCGATCGCTCCAACCAGCTCGGCCGAGGCTGGCCGCGGCCTCGGCCGAATAGGGGAGGAGGAGGCGAAAACTTCGGTCGCGTTGCTCTCCTCGAAGCCGAGGGACTTGGCCTTCGATCTGAACTGTGGCGACGTCGTCAACGACGCAGGGGGGGGCGACGGCGACGTGGCGCGAGGCGGCGCCTCCGCCGCCCGCTGCTGCGCCTCCGCCGCCCGCTGCTGCGCCTCCGCCTCCCACGCCTCCACATCGACATCGTCCTCGTCCTCGTGCCAGTCGTACGCCTTGACGGGCTCGGCAGCTGCAGGCGCGGCAGGTGTCGGCTTGGGAGGGGACGGTTTGAGACCCTTCTTGGCCTTCTTGGCCTCCACCGCCTCGAGCTTCTCCAGGAAGGCATCGCGCGGCGGCGGAGAGCTCGGCTTCTTGGCGGGAGTGCCGTACAGCGCCTCGCGCATGAACGCCGCCGCGAGCTCCTCCTCCTCCTGGTCCTGGTCCTGATCCTGGTCTTCGTCCTGGTCCTGGTCCTGGTCCTGGTCTTCCTCCTCCTCCTCCTCCTCAGCCTCCTCAGCTTCCTCAGCCTCCTCCTCTTCCTCAGCCTCCTCCTCCTCCTCCTTGTCCTTGCCGTTCTGCGAGGCGGCGTAGGCAGCATCCACAGCATCAAGCTCCGCGATCGCCTTCTCGAGCTCTGAGAGTTCGGCCGCCTCCGCTTCGGCCGCCTCCGCCGCTGCTAGCTCCTCCTCCTCCTTCTCCGCGAGCTCCTCCTCGGCGAGCTCGACGGCGGCCTGCTCCTGGACCGTCGTCATGTCTTCAAACGGCGGCACGAGGCTTCGGATGAAGGCACGTCGCGCCTGCATTTTGCGTTCCAGCTCCGCTTTCGATAGCGTTTTGCGATCCTGCTGCTGCGGCGGCTGCTGCTGCTGCTGTCGCCGCTCCTGTCGCTGCTGCTCCTGCCGCTGCTGCTCCTGCCGCTGCTGCTCCTGCTGCCTGCGGGCGGCCACCACCTCGGCTGCGCTGCGGTCGACATTCTGCGCAGCCTCGGCCTGCCGCCGGAGCATGCGATGGAGCTCCCTATACTCGATGCTTCCCGATCCGTCGGCGTCAAGGCTGCGGAAGAGAACGTCCACTTCTGCCATGGGCACGTCCTGGCCCAGCACGGCCAACGCGCGGCGCACCTCCACCTTGGTGCACGTGCCGTCACCGTTCCGGTCCCATTGGCGGAAGAGGTCGATGACGCGGCTGTGGTTGGCAGCGAGCACAGAGCGCAGGCGCTGCACAATGGCGCTCACCGAGTTGGCGAGCCGCGCCTCCTCCTCCTCTTCATCCTCCTCGTCCTCCTGATCCTCCTCCTCGTCTTCTTCGCCCATCTCCTCCTCGTCCTGGCCGAGCTCGTCCTCGTCCTCGCCCTCGTCTTCTTCCTCATCCTCCCAATCGCCCGGCGGACGACTGTGCGGCGTCGGCGCGTACGCGGCTCTCACCGGCTGCAGGTTCCAGTCGCCGGCCGGCATCGAGAGGCGGCCCTCCACGGACGCGCTGTGGACGGCCTCCCAAACAATAGAAGCCCATGCACGTTGCGTCAAGACAAGTCAAGTCAAGTCAAGTCATGTGGGATATTCACAGCAACGGCCTGAATTGTTTCACAGTTTCCGAAACCCCATACACATCGACATCGGAGGCGCGCGGCGCCGCGCGCGGGCCCGTCTTCCTTAGATGGCAGTCTTCGCGGTTCGTCAATCGTTTCGTCCCGCGACAATGTTGGGCGCGATAGCTGGCGGGCTGCGACAGACGGGCGAAGTGGAGGCTGTGCGCACGAGACTTACACTCGTCGCCGATTCGAGCAGCGATGCGGCCGCTCCATTGCCAATGCGGCGAGGGCCCCTACGCACCTCGGCGTCCGTACCAATCCACCGCACAATGCCTGCGGCACAGCTGTCGTCGTCTCAGATGGGAGCACCGGGAGACGACGCGATACTGGCTCCACCATTGTCGGCGCTGCCGCCGAGCTCCTTTCTGCCCAAGATGCCTCACAGAGCGCGCGGGCTGCCACCAGCACCTGGAGGCGGCGGCAAGGGCAGTGGCAGCAAGGGCGGCAAAGGCAGGAGTGTGCACACGTTACCCTCCCATCCGCTCGCTGAGGTCGATCAGTTTCTCAGGGACGAGCTCGAGTGCCTCGACGCTGCGAGCGCGTCCTCCGAGGTGCGCCTCGAGCCGCACCGCGCCGCACTCGAGCTCTTCATCGCGCGCTTCGACGCGGCCGCGCCGGTTCTGAGCGCGATCAAGCGCGCGTATGAGGAGCAGATCAGGGCGCTGCAGCGCAAGGTGCGCGGAGGCGCGACCGAGCACGCACACGCGCACCGCGAGTACCTCGCCGAGCACGACCGGCAAATCGCTTCGCTCCAGGGGCAAATCGACGAGCTGCGCAGCCGGCTCGACGCAGCCAAGCAGGAGATCGCGTTGCTCAAGGACGACGCGAGTCTGCTCATCGAGGGCGACGGCCCGAGTGCCAAGGGTTCGGCGACTGCGAAGGGCTCGCCGACTGGCAAAGCCGGCGGCACTGCTCTGCCTAGCGGCCTTTTTGGGAGCGGCGGCGGCGGTGGCGGTGCTGTGAATAGCTGCGGTGCTGTGAATAGCTGCGGTGGTGCTGCGGCGAACAGTTCGCCACAGCGCGTGGGCTGGGGCCTCGTGGCCAAGGCGCTCGACAATGAGCGAAGCAAGGTCAGCCGCATGCTGCGCGCCATCGAGCGCCTCTGCACGACGCCGGAAATGCTCGAGGAGACGGCAGCTGAGCTCGTGAGTATGTTGAGCGTCGAGCAGCTCTGCGCAGTGCTCCGGACCGCTTGTGATAGCCGTCGACCCGACGAACACGCGCCGATCGCCATGGCAATCACGCGCAAGATGGGCGCCCCCGAACGGTGCAACTTTCTCGAGGACGCCTGCAAGACCCTCTCCGACATCGAGCTCCACTCGACGCTCGAGCCGCTCGCCCTCGGCCTCGGTGCGGCCTCCAGAGAGGCGCTCATTAGGGCGCTCCTCGAGGCTGTGGGGTTATCCGAGGATGAGCGCCTCGGCCTCGCGAGGGTCGTCCTTCAGTCGGCGCCGCCGAGGCCCAAGCGCGCCAAGGACGCCAAGGACGCCACCAAGGGCGTCGCGGGCGCGCGCTTGATGAGAGACCCGCGGATGGCGGGCGGGGACGACGAGCTCACTGATCCGGAGCTGATGAAAACTCTCGCGCACTTTGACCTCCAGCAGCTCGCGCACTGCGACGGGCTGCTCGAGCTGCTCGGCGAAATCTGGGGCGCCAACGCCGCCGACCGGCTGATGACGATCCTCGAAGCGCTCCCGCCAAAGGCACAGAAGCTCGCGGGCAATCGAGTGCTCACGAGTGGAGTGGTGGACGCCCTTCAGCTCGAGCGTGCTCTCGAGCACATCTATTTGATTGAGGATGAAGCGCTCCGCGACGATCCGTTACTCGCGGGAGTGATCGCCAACCGGCGGCACCACTCGACGGTTGCGCGCGGGCTGCTGCGCGAAGGGCGTGTGCCCAAGATGCATGCAAGCCGGCTGCAGCTGCACGCGCTCGAGCCAGAGGACGACCCGTTGCAGGAGCCCGCAGGGGGGCTCAAGCTCACCTGCGACTGCGCGCGCCTTTGGATCATGCCACGCGAGCTGCTGCACGCGGTGCAAGGGGAGAAGCTCTCGGCGGGCCGCTCGGCGCCGCCGCTCTCGGTCCGCCGATTCGAGGACACCCGCGCAGAGACCCTCGAGGGGCGCCAGCTGCGCGAGCGCCGCAAGGCTGATGCGCTGCTCCCTTCGCACTCCGTGCTGCAAAACCTTCGCTCAGTGCGCAAGGGGGCCGTTGGGGGCGTCGGCAGCGTCGCCGTGCCAGCCGCGCGCACGGCGAGCGCTGCCAAGCCGGGCAAGGCCGAGTGGCACCTATCTACGCAGGAGCTGCTCGATACGACAGCCGCGCTGTGGACAGAGGTGGTGACCGAGCGAATGGGCGAGGTGGCGCAGGGGGCGCACCTGGACGTTGCCGAGCTGCTGTGGGAGCAGCTGCTGCGTCAGCATGGGCTCAAGCCGCTCGCACAGCGCGCGCTCGCCGACCTGATCGTGTCTCTCAACGCGGAGCTCGAGCTCGACGAGATCTGCCCGAGATTGCGCCTCGCCGCCGAGATGATTGGGCTCGGGCCGCGCGAACAGCCCTGGTCCGAGCCGAAGCAAAAGTTCTTTTTCGCGCTCCTGTCGCTGTGCGTGCCCAAGGAGCGGATGCGCCAGAATCTCGTCGACCCGAGCTACAATCTCCCGCTCACCTCCGTGCACGATCTCCTTCCGATCGCCGTGCCTGATGCAGCAGTCGCACGCGCGTCGCTCGCCGCCGCGATCGAAGCCCACGCCTTCGACTGGGGCGGCGAGCCGCCGCCGCGCACGTCGTCAGCGCCCGGCGCGCCACCCGCCGTACCCGCCGCCGCCACATTGTCGCGCACACACGACGACGAAGCGGTTGATGCGCTGCTGCATCTCGAGGCTGCAGCGTTTGGGGCTGTCCAGGCGGAGCAGCGGCGCGCTGCGATGATCGCCGAGCGTGCCGCGCGCAAGCTCGTGCGCTTGGACACCGTGCTCGAGCTCGCCATGCATGCGTGGACCGCTCGGCGTGACGAGCAGGTGGCGGCGGACGAGCTGCAGCTGCTCGCGCTCTGCCGCGCCGTCGACGAGAACGACGACGGCGTGCTCGACTTCAACGAGTTCAAGCAGCTCGTCTCTCGAGCGGCGCTCACAACGTCGCGCGACCAGCTCATCCCGCTCTATGAGCAGGCCCTCGCGCGCTCACACGTGCTGCGACAGGAGGCCCTCGACCGAGAGGCCGCGCGGCTGCGCTCGAGCGCCGGCACGGCGCCGCCTTCCAAGGTGGAGCTCAAAGCGGTCGCGAGTGGCAACTTCGCCGACCGCTTCAAGGCGAGTCTGCCTGACGCCGTCGACCCCGCCGCCTTTGCCGAGATGGTCGCGCGCAATACGCGCATTGCGCCCGACGGCTTCTTGGACCCAGCCCGGGACTGGGTCCAAGAAGGAGTCCGGAAGGCGGCCGCAGCCGTCACTGGCGGGGGCGCACGAGAGGGCATTTTGATGGCACCCGAGTGGAAATGAGACCGCGGTGGCCGGGCCGTTCTCTCGTCTTCCCGCGGTGATTCATAACGACTCCAGCTCGAACCCGCGTATATAGAATGTTTCGCACGTGACCTTGGGAATCGCCCAGCCAGTGCGGGTGATCGCGCCGCCCGTTTCCCGGGCGTTCAGCGAGCTCGTTATCCCTCCGTTCGTACCGCGCCCGCGCGGCCGCGGTGGCGGCGTAATCACTAATCTAAATGTCGTGTCCGACCGCTCCCCGGACACGGACCGACTCAAACATCAAAGCGACGGCCCCCCGCGCATGCACGCGGTACCGCACACGTCGAGCGTCGAGCGCGCGTCCACTCCGCACCGCAATCCCCCGCAGCCAGAGTGTCAGCAGTGAGCACTGACTCGACGGTCGGAGTCCGCCGGCGCAGGGCGCACGAGACCGCCGCACCGGCTCGCGCTCGGTCACGCTCACCTCTGAGGCCGCAGCCACACAGCTCAGGCGACATGTTTCACCCCAAGACACGCACCACCGCTGCGGGTGCTACATTACTCAGCTACGTTGCGCTTGGTCTGGCCAAGACATACACCACGACACCAGTCACCACGAGCGGCTGCACGTCCTCGCTCAGGACTCAGCGCTCACGACGGTCGTCCTCGAAGTCGTTCTCGGAGTCTGCAGCGCCCGTCGTCTCAGGCGCCGCGAGGCGGACGTCACCGTGGAGCTCGATACTGTCAACGACAACCATGTGTGCATCAAAGTTCGTGGCGCTCAGAGCAGGGTGGACGGACAAGATGGCCACTTGCATCTGGACCGCTGCGGCAGACGTGAGCAGTACTGCGTTGAGGAACTCGGAGGACGCGTGAAGATCGTCGTCAGGATCAGCGGCGTCCTGAATGCAGACGATGGCAGAGAGATTCGCCCGAGCAAGCAGAGATGTAACCATGCTCTGGAGGGCATGGGATCGGCGGAGACCATGAGAGTCCTCGATGCGATGGACAGTCTCGATCAGCGTGCGCGCGACTAGGTCCAAGTCTCCGACGGGCACTGTCGAGGCGAAGATGGGCCCGACGCGAGCGCTGATGGGCAGCGGTGGGTGCAGTGTCTTGAAGAAGCGTCGCAGCAAGCAATCGTAGTGCTCGTCGCGCCCGGTCACGTCCGGTAGAGCACGGCACATCGGGCACTGAAAGCCGTTGAAACGCATAGCTTCATGGGCCATGGTAAGGTGAGCTCTGAAGCGCGGGCTGGCCTTGAGCATCGAGAAGCAGCACTCGTTGCACACGTGATGGCTGCAGTCCCAAAGCTGGCGCCGCGTGGAAGGAAAGCCCTCGAACGCGGTGTGGCACACCGGGCAAGTGTCACGTTCCTGCTTGAGGCGCAGTGTGACACAGTGATGCCCTTCGAGCTCGAGAAGCTCGGAGGCTCTCTGGGACCGAGAGGAGGCTTCGTAGTAACCGGAGACCAAGACGTCGAAGGCATCTGAGGACTCGTCTTCGTACGGCTTCGGCGTCATGTGGACGCCGTGAAGCGCAGGGGACGCCGAAGGCCGACGAGCCGACAGGGCGGCTCGGGATCGTCGGGTCTCTGGGAGGACAAGTCAAGTCAAGTCAAGGATGGATCCCCCTCCGCCATCTCCATCGACACCCGTCCTCCCCTGCTGGCTTCCGGAGCACATTCGATAGGCTTCCGTAGGTTGTCTGTTGTTTATATAGACTTGACTTGACATTCTTGACTTGACTCGTCTCGGCGGGAGGGGGGAATATGAAGACTTGAAGAGGCTTTGATGAACGCGGTGTTGCTCCCTTCCCAGTACATCAAGGTCGCTATCGACGCCATAAATAGCGCTGTGAACGCGGTTGTGCTGCTTACGCGTTGTGTGTACTTAGTGTACAAGCGTTTGAGTTTGGTCTGTGCGTGTTGGTGTGTTGTGAATGTACATTGCACTCGAGAATTCATAATGAACGCTGTATTCTCTTCACGGCTCCGTTGTTTACGTGTTGTGTGTATTAACACCTGAACGCGATTGGCGAAGCATCCCACACGAGCACCGAGCACTGCCGATCACGCCGATGGCGCTGACGCATTGCCACACGATTGGCGCCAGCGACACCTTTCTATCGCGACTCCAGGGTGCGCTCGCGTTCACAGTCGTTTGGGGCTTGGGCCAATTCGTCGGACCGCTCTCGCCCTTGTTGCTAGGGGTCGCCGCCTTCTATCTGCCTTCGTGGCTGGTGCTGATACTTATTTCATCTGTGGCATACCCCTTCCTGGTCCCAAACGAAGCGCTGTACTCGCCGCGCTTCTGCCGTTTCGTCCTCAGCAAGGCCGGGTGGCTCAAGGGTGGTTCTACCTTGTGGGCATCCGAAGACGTTCTGAAACTCAAAGATCGGGTCAACGAGAGCATCATGGTGTGCTACCACCCGCACGGGCTGATTCCGTGTGGCTTCTCGCTCAACGGCGCCGTTCGGGCACGCGCCCAAGACAATGCAACGTACCTGCCCCCATGGCTGCCGCTCAATGCGAGCGTCTCGGGCGTCCAAGCTCCCGTCCTCTTCAAAATCCCGGTGAGATTGCATGCCGAGTGCCTCCTCATTTTGCATGCCGAGTGCCTCCCTCATTGCATGCTGAGTGCCTGCCTCATTTGGCAGGTGCTTCGGCACATCCTGCTTGCCTTCGGGTGCTGCGTGCCCGCAACCAAAGAGGGCGTGCACCATCTGCTCAGCACCCGGACGACGTTTGGCATCATCCCCGGCGGCAGTGAGGAGGTGGCCCTGCACCAGAATGGGCGCGAGAACCTGTACCTCAAGAAGCGCGCCGGCTTCCTCAAGTACGCGCTGCAGCACGGATATACGCTCGTGATCGCGTTCACGTTTGGCGAGAGCGACCTGTACAAGAGCGTCTCGGCGCTCCGCCCACTCAACCTGTGGCTTGTAAAGACGTTTGGCTTCGTGCTGCCTATCTTCTGGGGTACTTGGTTCTTTCCTCTGCTGCCACGGCGTGACGTGCCTCTGCACACCGTATTCGGCAAGGCGCTCCATCTCCCCAAGATAGAGAACCCGACAGCTGCGCAAGTCGCAGAGTGGCACGCGACGTACATGCGCGAGCTCGAAGATCTTTTCGACCGTCACAAGGGCCAGTTTGGCTACGGTGATCGGACGCTCAAATTCTTTTGAGCGGAGCTTGTTTCGTTGGTAGAGCGAGGCTAGCAACTATAGCGTAGGAGGTAGGTGCGCCATAGGTGCGCCCGTTAAGGGTTATTCAAGGGTTTTATTGTCGAGTTTTATTGAGCGGGCGGACGGGCCGACCGGCGGGAGTACGAGTAGCGAGTCGCGCGGGAGCTCGGACCGCCGGGGCTGCGGCCGCGGCGGGATCCACGCACCGATCGGGCGAGCTCAGCCGAGCGAGCAGCCCGTAAGCAGCCCGTCGAGCAGCCCGCGTCCGGTTGCGGTTCGAGAACGAGCGTCTGGGATCGGCGGGGTCGTGCCTTAAGCCGGTAGGGGGTGACTTAAGCCGGTCGCGGTGACTTAAGGGAGATTTCATCTTAAGTCGCGGTGACCCGACTTAAGTACCGGCGCGGCTTAAGTCACCCCCTCCCGGCTTAAGGCACGACCCGCCGATCCCAGACGGAGGTGCGAGGCCGTCACGGTGCACGCGCGCCGGGTGTTGCGCGGTACACGAGGAGTTTACGCTGTGTTTAAGCTAACGGTCTTATAGCCTGAGCTTCAAGCCGAGCTGATCGAAGCATTAGCGATTGAAGACTTCAGGGCACGGCACTGGCGCCCATAACGGTGCGCGCGGCTGTCATCGGTCGTGTACACACGACACTCGGGACACTGAAAGATGTACAGCATTGCTGCAGCGTGTAACCTGTACGCGGGGTCCCGTGGGAAGTTGAATGTGCGGATTATCGGCAGGTTGTGGCCGCGCGTCGCTCGGTGCCCCTCTGGAGAGCGTGTGGCTGCAGGCTCTCAAAAGTCGTCCTCGACCGGCCACGCAGGCTCCGGTGTGCTGGGCGGTTCAGAGCGCTGCTGCTTTGAGTGCGGGACGCCGCCGCCAGCCGCAGCTCCTGCTCCACCACCGGCGCCCCTGCCCTCGCCGTGAGCGCCGCTAGCCGCCGCCCGTCGGAGCCACGGTGCGAGCGCTGCCTCGGTCTCCTGCCAGAGCTTCTCGAGCGCCGCGGGGTCGGGCCACGTCTGCGCGACAAGGCCGCACTGCTCGGGGTCGAGGGTGCAGCCGGCCTCGCGGCTGAGGGCGCTTGCGCTCTGCAGGCTGAACACCTTGCCGCTCACGCGCGTGAGTTGCGGCGCGGTGGCCATATGGACGAGGCCGAGGCCTGCCGTCTCAGCTGAACGCAGGAAGAGGCGCCCGAGTCGGCGCCCGATCGGCGACAGCAGCGGCGAGAGCACCCAGCCGAGGGCCTGGCGGATGAGCATCTGCGGCATGAAGCCCACGCGCCGCCGGCCCGAGGGCGCTGCCGGCTGGGTTTCAGAAAAGGCGGTGTCCACAGCGACCGGGTCGAAGGCGTTGGTGGTCACCGGGAAGACGCCCAGTACGGCGCCTCGCCGGCTCGCGAGCCGCTTGGCCAACGTGCTGCTGAAGGCGAGGGTCATGAGCTTGGCGGTGCCGTAGCGCTGGAACACGTCGCACGCGGGCGCGGACTCGTCGGGCACGAGCGGGAGCGGCTCGAGATGCTCGAGCGTGAGCTTTGCTTTCTCTGTCACAGGGCAGGCCACGTGAACCACGCGTGCGCCGACCGACTGCTCAAGCTGTGGAAGCAGCAGATGCGTGAGCAGCGCCGGGGCGAGGTAGTTGACCTGCGTGGCCGTCTCGAAGCCGTCGAGCGTTGGCGAGCACGCATTCTCGAGGCTCCCCGCATTGTTGAGCAGCCCGGTGATCGGCTCGCCGCTGCCAGCCTCGTCGTCCTCAGACGACGCGCTGGTGAGCGAGGCGGCAAAGTCGGCGACCGAGCTCAGGTTGGCGAGGTCGAGGTAGCGCACCTCGATGGCCGCGTTGCCCGTCTCGCGACGGAGAATTGCGGCCGCTGCCTCCCCGCGGCTCATGTTGCGTGAGCCGATGATGATTCGCGCGCCATCCTTTGCCAGCCTGCGCGCGGCGGCCGTGCCAACGCCGTCGGTGGCACCGGTGATGACAAAGGTTCGGCCGCTCAGGTCCGTAGGTTTGACGATCACAGGGGCGCGCGTGATGAATTCGTACAAGGGTGTGAGCAAACCCATGAGCATGCTGCCGACCATCACGATGCGTATCATGCGTGCGCACCACTTCTCGCACGCTTCCTCGAGTGCCTTCTCATCCGCCTCCTCCTGCTCCGCGGGCGTGAGCTTCTTGGCCTTTGGGTCCTTGCCCTCGGCGAGCTTGCGGTCCTCCTTCTTCGGGCGCCGCTGAATGAGGTGTGGCGGCATAAGGGGGTAGGTGACCTACCCCCTTAGGCGGCATTAGTCGCCCGACACGCGGCGACGGCGCTCCGAAACGGAGCGAAGGCAAACTTCGGCAAACAAAGTTGCCTTCACGATTACATGTCGAGCATAGCAGCTGCGAAGTTTGATTCGTTTACAAACGAGTTACAAACTCCTTTATGTTTGCGCTTCGCCGAAGGGGTGGCGGTGACGCGCGCGCCGCCGCGTGTCGGGCGACTGTCGGGCGATGGCTTCCAACAGCGATCACCTGGAGCGATTGCGCGCCATCGTGCAGGACTCGCTCGGCAAGCACCTGTACGAGAATGCCATTTTCTTCGCCGACAAGCTTGTCACGCTCTCAAACAACGAGCCCGACGATGTGTACCGGCTTGTGCAGGCGTATATGTACACGAAGCAGCACCGGCGGGCGCTGCACGTGCTGCACCGCACGCAGCAGGCGACCGCATCGTCGCGATTCCGCTACCTGACAGCCAAGTGCCTCGCCGAGTGCCTCGAGCTGGACGAGTGCCTCGCAACGCTTGACGAGGCGGCGCTGCAGGCTGTGAGCGAGGAGACGGCGCGCGATGGCGGGGACGACGGGCAGGTAAGAATGCTCGCGGCGATGCAGCTGCTCAAGGGTTCGGTGTACGAGTCGCAGGAGAACTGGCCCCTCGCGGCTCGCTGCTACATGGCTGCTCTGCACGCAGACGCTCTATGCTACGAGGCGCTCAACCGGATCGTGTCGAATCACATGATCTCGACGACGGAGCAGCGCGCACTGCTCGAGTCGCTCGAGCCCAAGCTGCAAGCCGTCGACGCCGAGTGGTTGCGCGTGTACTACCGGTGCAAGCTCGAGCCCGACGAGGGGCGCGTGCTTGCGGACAAGTACCTCGCGGACGAGGAAGACGAGGAGATCGCTCGCAGTGGCCTAGGAGCCTCCGGGCTGGTGGGCGCGCTCGGCGTCGGCGCCTTCGGCCTGACCGCGCCCCAGCACGCGGACGAGGCCTCCGCACGCGCCGCAGCCGACGCCGTCGCGGAGGGCTTGTGTGGCGAGCGCGCGGGTATCCTCGAGCTGCGCGAGAATGTCGACATGTTGACGGCGGCCGCTGAGTACGAGTATGCGCACGGGCACTACCGCGCGTGCTACAAGCTCTCGTCACGGGTCCTTTCGAAGGACCCCTTCCAGCAACACGTACTCCCGGTGCACGTGTGCTCGATGGTGCGCCTTGATCTGCGCTCGGAGCTCTTCTCCCTTGCACATCAGCTCGTCGAAGAGTACCCCTCGACCGCCGTCTCGTGGTATGCGGTCGGCTGCTATTATCATCTCATCGGCGACTTCGAGAACGCGCGCCGATACTTCTCGAAGGCGACCACACTCAACCACCGCTTTGTTCCCGCCTGGGTCGGCTTCGGGCACGCCTTCGCGGCGCAGGACGAGTCGGATCAGGCTATGGCTGCCTACCGCACGGCCTCGCGCCTCTTCCCCGGCTCTCACATCCCTTGGCTCGGCATCGGGATGGAGTACCTGCGCACCAACCACCTGCACCTCGCGCTGCAGTACATTCGGCAAGCGCAGGAGATCTGCCCGACGGACCCGCTCGTCCTGCACGAGCTAGGCGTCCTGCACTTTCACGAGGGCGAGTACGAGGCCGCGGTCAGCTTCTTCTTGCGGGTGGCCGAGGGGTGCAACGAGTACGATGAGGCCGTGCGGGAGCCCTCGGTCTTCAACCTCGGGCACGCGTATCGCAAGCTGCGCGACTTCAGCAATGCTGCCAAGTGGTACCGCGCCGCGCTCTCCATCAACCCGCGCGTCGCCTCCACGTACTCGGCGCTCGGCTTCACGCTCCACCTGAGCGGCAACCTCGATGGGGCCATCGAGCTCTACCACCAGTCGCTCTCACTCAAGCCCGACGATACCTTCACGTGCGAGATGCTCTCAGAGGCGCTTCAGAATACCCTTGAGGACCCGACCAACCTTGACGGCGTCACCTTCGCCATGCCTGGCTCTTCGCGCGCTGCCGTGGGCGCCAGCAGCAGCGCTGCCATGGACGTCGGCGCCTGACGTCGCGCAGGCGCCACTCGCAACCTCGCGTGAGTGAGAGGACGGGCGCTGCTACTTTTCACGGAGAAGCGAGAGGAAACAACATGCCACAAGCGACGCCAGGCACGAGAAGAGGCACGAGAGAGCCGGACAGCTGGCGAGCCACCTTCCCCCTTCCGCCTCCCCCACCCGTTTTCCGGGGACAGACGTACGACCTAAACGATGAGTCGGCCTCGGGCTCGGACGAGAAGAAAACTCGGATTACAACACGGGAGGGGTACAGGACGATCGTGGACGTACTTATATATTATTTATTGTTCATTTTTCGGGCGACGGTCTGAGAGCGGAGCAGCATGCACGAATCCGCGTGGCAATTCGCACCGGCGCGGACCGCGTCCCGGCTCCCGCACTCCCGCCGCGTCCCCCGCCCGGCCTGGCCCGGGCTCTCCAGCGCGTGTGGCCATACCCCATACGATGAAAGGCCTTACGGCTTTAGCCGGTCGAGTCGTCCTCGCCCAATGGTAGCGCCCAAGCAAGGTGTAGCGAATAACACTGACGAAAGGTAGAGCCGCAAGGGGCCTGCCGCAGTTCCCGGTTCGGTCCAGTACCGGCGGACCAAGCTTGTAGCTTCGAAGGGGGGCCGCCCAACCCCGCAAGGGGCATCGAGCGAGAAGAGCGCCGGGGTCCTCCGGCTGGAATGCAGATATATCTGCCCTTGCCGACGGCCGCAGGCCCGCCTCGGCGGCGGTCCTCGCTGTGGGCCCAACGCTTGCTCAAGTCGCTGTGCGACTGTCCTTGCCGCCGCGGTCCCTCAGGCTCTGTGCGGGACATGCCCGGGACCCCCCCAACATTTACATATCCACGAGGTGATGCCGCTGCCAGCGACCCGCTCGTCCCGTTCCCATCGAATCAATCAATCGGGGCACATGAGTGACCCCCGAGTCTCCACGCCCGTCTTCGGGTTGGTGCCAGTGGCGTCCTCGCGGCCGCACAGCAATTGTTGCGTCTTTGGCGGCATGACGGCCTCACTGAAATCGGCGCCGGTGATCTTATCAGCATCACTGATGGTGGACGTCAGGTAGGCTGACGTAAGGACCGCATTCTGAAAGTTTGCGCCATCGAGTCCTGCCTCTTCAAGCGAGGCGGCCGAGAGATCAGCCCCCTCGAAGATTGCATTTGATAGATCCGCCTTGAAGAACGAGGTCGAGTCGAGCTTGGCGCCCTTGAAGATGGCGCCCGCGCCGCGAATGCCACGAAACTCTTTGCCACTGAGCACTTGGCCGGAAAAGTCCTGGTTCTCGACGCTCGAGCCACTGTAGTCCTTGCCGCCGCCGGACACGGCTAGTGCTGCCTCGGGTACGAGGAGTGCAGGGCCGCAAGCGAGCCCGCAGGCGAGTGCTACGTGAGCTGCGGCGCGTGACGCGATCGTCGGCAAACGCAGGGCGTGTGCCGAAGATGCGCAGATGAGAAGCGTCGGAGCCACGAAGCGTCTTGCCGACATCATCAATCCTAGTAGGTGATGACAGGGTCAATTAAAAAGCCCCCCGAAGAAAAACCCAAATCTGGCCTCGTCTTTGCATGTGGATCAGGGTCTGCTTACTCAGTCCAATCGCCTTGGTGTCCTCGCTCCAATCGCCCTTAGTCATCGAGGATCACAGCGCTCGGGCACTGCTGCAGCCACAGCTACTGCAGCCACCGGTCGAAGGCGTCTCTGCCAACCTCCCGGTGCGTATCGCCCTCGCTTCCGATGCCACACCCTCGGAGCAGCTGGCAGCCAAGGAGCTGCAGAGCTTCCTCTCGAAGCTTTGCCCTTTCCGCGCGTTCGACATCGGCGCGCCGGAGCCGGGCGGTACGCAACAGCTGGCCGTCGGGCGCGGCGCCGCGCTCGCGCTCGGCGCGCCAGCAGATGCGCTGCAGCAGGCGGGCGAGACGACGCTGCTTGACACGACGCTGCTCGCCGCGAGCGGCAGCACGATCGTGAGTGGTGGCCCCGACCGCGGCGCGCTGTATGCCGCGTACCAGCTGCTCGAGCACCTTGGGTACCGCTTCCTCGCCCCCGACGAGACCATCGTCCCAGCCGAGTGCCCGTCGCAGCTGCCCGCCTTCGTGAGGCGCGAGTCGAGCCCGCACTTCGAATACCGCGACAACAACCAGATCGCGATTCTGCTCTCGCCGGCTTGGGCGACGCGCGTGGGCTACAATGGCGACACCTCGAACCAGTCGGCCGCCCTTGGCTCGCACGTAGGGTACGCCAACCCGCCCGGATTCGTGCATACGGCTTACAACCTCGTCGCCCAGCGGAGCAGAGCTGAGGCCGAGGAGGCGAACCAGAACGCACACCCGGGCGCCGCGTTCCATGAGCACCCTGACTGGTTCTACCCGCCGTACGCCGGTGCCAACGGCCAGCTCTGCTGGTCCTCTACGGCGCTCGTCGACTTCCTAATCGAGCGAGTGCGTGAAGAGCTGCGGGCGCAGCCCGAGCGCCGCATCCTCTCCGTCTCTCAGATGGACAATGGCAACTACTGCCAGTCGCGCGCTGAGCAAGAGCTCGCGCGCAAGCACGGTGCCCAGATCGCGCCCATGCTGCTCGCGGTCAATCGCATCGCCGACGCCATCAGGGATGAGTTCCCACAAGTGGCCCTCGATACCCTCGCTTACCAGTGGTCGCGCTCACCGCCCACGAGCGAGCTGAAGCCGCGCCCGAACGTGATCATACGGCTGTGCGCCCTCGAGGGCGACCTTTGCGCATCCGCTCACGCACCCGAACAATGCCAAGTTCCTCGCCGACCTGCGCGGCTGGAAGCAGAAGACGCAGCGCATCTACGTCTGGGACTACACGACCGACTTCGACGGCTACTTCGTGCCGTACGCCAACGTGCACACGCTCGTGCCCAACCTGCGCACGTACCACGAGCATGGCGTTAAGGGCGTCTTCGAGGAGGGCAACTACAACTCCAAGGGCGGCGACCTCGTGCAGCTCAAGGACTATTTGCTCGCCAAAGCGCTGTGGAACTCGTCCCTCGACGCCGAGGGCACCATCCGAGAGTTCACCGACGGATACTACGGCGCGATCGGCGGCGCCGCCGTGCGGAGATACATTTCGCTCATGGAGCACGGCGTGACTGAAGAGGAGTCTATGCCGTACGCATTCCCAGGCGAGCTCGCCGGCGGGCCCGCCCAATTTTTGAAGCCTTCGCTGCTCCTCGCGGCCGCCAACGCCTTCGCCGACGCGATCAGCGCCAGCACGGCGGCCTACGGGCGTGAGCACAAGTACGTCCAACGGCTGGAGGAGGCTTCGATGCCGCTGCAGTACGTCGCGCTGTTCCGATGGGCGGAGCTGCGCGCCGCCCATCTGCTCGCCGAGGCCCACCAGCAGCTGCAGCCTCCGAATGGCGGTCCCGAAGGTGGCGTCGTGTCGAGCAGCGCCGACGAGCTGAGCGAGACTGCCATCGAGCTGAGCGAGACTGCCATCGAGTTGGCTGGGCGGCGCTGGCCCTACCGGAATGAGCAGCGCGCGCAATACGCCGAGTTCCAGCGCATCTACACCCAGGTAGGCGTCACCAAGCTCAACGAGCACGCTGACGCGCGCCCTGGCAAAGACTTTGAATGGATGGAGAGGATGCTCTTTCCGAAGCGCCGGCAGAGCTTGGGCATCTTCCTACAGCTCGCGCTAGGGTCGAGGGTGGCGTCCACGGCACCCTGCGTCGCACGGCTAGGCAGGTGCTATCAGCCAACTGCTCCTGAGCTCCTTGCTGAGCGCGTCGACGTGGGACGGCGGGAGGCCATCGGCATCGCACGCTGAGTTCTTTCAAGTTACGACTCTCGAGTACGCCCTGAGCCCTGTAACCGGGGGCGCTGGCCGCTGTGCGTGTACCTGCGCGTGCCAGGATTGACTCTGAAGCGTAACTCATTTAGTCTAGCGTACTACCTCGGGTCTACGTTACTCCTGTCTCCTCGGGTCGTTTGCGTGATTTAGGGATAGGGTCGTCCGACCGCGACGTTAAAATGAAATAACATCGCCGCGGTGTGACGTGACCCGTGTGCGGACCGAGCGACCGTGCGGTCCCGGCCGGGGAGCGGGCCCGGACCGGCACGGTGGCTGCTTTATCGCAGCTTTTGCAAGTCGGTATTCGCAGTCAATTCCGGCACCACGGCTCCCGTCCGCCGGTATGCCATGAGTCAGCAGTCACGGGGCCCTAGCGCTCTATTGAAATTGAATCATATACGGATTGCGGTCTCGTTGTCGATCTCGTTGGTACGCGAGCCTTGAGTGCGGTCGTGCTCGAGCGGCGGCCCTCCGCCTAAGACGATGCCGCGTCCCGTGATACGGCTATCGAGCGCCCACACGACCGCAGCCCCATACTCGCTTGCCATCGCGCCGCAAAGCAGCGCGTACCGCGTCTCGTCCGACAGCCGCACCGAGTACGACGCGGGCAGGTAGGCGTCCACTTGCAGGCAGCAGGGAACCAGCAGCCACCCCGCACCGCCGCGCCTCGCACAGCGCACCGCCAAGCGATTGACCTCGTTGCACCCGTGCACACAGAGGACGAGCGCGCGCTCGTGCGCCTGCCTCTCGTCGATCGCCTCTTCAAACGATCTCTCCCGGAAGGCCACCCGTGGCTCCTCGCTCAACCCCAGCGCGCTCGCCCACGCGTCGAAGGCCGGTCGGTGTACCAGGTCTACGGAGACGACCTGGAGTGCTCTGAAGCGATACGCAAGGAGCAACCCTACGAGGCCGTGGCCGCAGGCGACGTCGTAGACCGTGTCGATGGCCAGCAGCTCTTGGCTTGGCTGGGCTCGGCTGGGCTGCTCGTAGCCCGCAGCCCAGATAGCCTTGTGCGCGAGGCGGTAAACTTCGGCTGACTCGAGTATTTCTTTCACCCGGAGGTAGCGGTCATCGACCGCTGCCACGAGCTCTGGGAGCGAGTCGTGCCCATCACCCATGAGGTCGCGCAAATATCGCCACAGCTGTGCGCGCTTCACGGCGGGCAAGGCTGAGACTGTGAGGTGCGGTGCAATCATACCCTCAGTGCCGTCGTGCCCAATTCTCTGGCGCGGGCCGCCTTGAGAACGTGTCCTCACCGGCAAGCCGCTCAAGAACTCGTTCATAGAAAAGGCTGCAGTCACAGCCTCTCGAGGTACTAGTTCATCGTGCCAGCGGCTCGTTTGCCACGCGCTCCAACTCCGCTCTGCTGCACTGACCATCTCTGCATGGCGTTTTCCGGCGAGGTGCTGCGAAAATTGCTTCTTCTTCTCAGTGCCCGTTGTGCAAACGCCGCACCAGTACTTCGAGGAGGGTGTAAAAGCCGCACCAGTACTTTGAAGAGGCAGCTGCGTCGTACGTCGGGACGGTGGGGGCGGCAGGAGACCGGCCGCCAAGATCGCGAACAGCATTGCTTTTTGACAAGTGGGTGCTGCTGCTGTGAATAACACACAACGCGCACGCTCTCCAAGCACGGGGGCCGCAATCGATTTCAGTCTCATTTCAGTCTCATTTCAGTCTCATTTCACAGCAACACCTTCGCTCGCTGCTTCTCCTCTCCTCCCGGCGCCTTCACGATCTTCTCCGACGACGCCTCGTTGCCCGTCTGTTTTCGCTGCTTTGCGCCGCGGCTTCATCGTGTGCATTGGGATGGCTGCAACGGAGGCGAACGGTACACCGCTCGCAGGCAACATCAATGTCGCACTCGGGCGCAACGACCTCCCGACGGCCACCCTTTTGCACCCGGCTAGCGGCGCGAGCTGTGAGGTGATCCTGACCGGCGCCCACGTCACGTCGTGGAAGACAGCCGACGGCGTTGAACGCCTGTTCGTCTCGTCGGCCTCCAAATTTGGCGACGGTGCTGCCATCCGCGGTGGTATTCCCGTGTGCTGGCCTCAGTTCTCGGGGCGCGGTTCACTTCCGAAACACGGCTTCGTGCGCACGTCGTCCGAGTGGGAGATCGCCGAGATGGTGAGCGACGAGGGAGCAACCAAGCTGGTGCTGTTCCTCAAGGACTCGGAGGCCACGCGCGCGGTCTGGCCGCACGCATTCGAGCTGCGCTACGCCATCACGCTCACCGGCGAGGCGCTTTCCACCGCCATGGAGCTCACGAACACAGGCGCCGAACCGCTCACCTTTGCCTCGGCGCTGCACACGTACTTTGCGGTCCCTGACGTGACCACCGTCAAAGTTCTCGGATTGGGCGGGCTCAAGTACGAGGACAATACGGCGGGCGGGAGCGTCGCCATCGAGGAGGCAGAAGAGGTGGCCATCGCGGGCGAGGTCGACCGTGTCTACCTGGAAGCCCCCGAGGTGGTGCAGCTGGCGATGCCCGGCTACGCGGAGCTCACGCTGCGCAAGACAGCGGCCTTCCCCGACCTCGTCATGTGGAACCTCGGCAAGGCCAAGGCACCCACCATGGCAGACCTCGGCGACGGTGAGTGGCAGCATTATCTCTGCCTCGAGGCAGGTGCTGTGAGCAAGCCGGTGAGCCTCGAGCCCGGGGCAACCTGGTCCGCCGCGCAGACCTTCCAGATCACACCCCAATGCACACCGATCGAGTGACGCGGACCTGACGTACATTACACATGGGAACGGCGTCTCGCGAGGGGCTTCCGTTCTCGTTCTCCGCTCCCTTTGCCTCTCCGAAGTCCGGGAGGTACTAGCGTCATATTAGGTATACGGGTGCATGCCCTCCTTGGGAAATTATACGAGCTCGTGAATCGTTCGTTTTTCGTGCCGGGGCGGCCCCTCTAGCATCAAGCATGGACGTATTGGAAAGTTGTGTAAGTATCATCTATCGCAAGCCAGCACGCGGCAGCAAGTACTCGACTAGGGCCGGGCGAGGCGAGAGACCCCGGGCGTCGCGCGCGGGACCGGCTCGCGGCTGTGCGACTATCGTAATTGAATCGTATATATACGAGTTACGAGAGCTTCTATAGCGCATTGCACCGGCCATTCAACAGGAGTCTTCTAACTCGATCTTCTAACATCTTCTAGCGAGGCTCGTTCACTCTCCGTGATGTGCATCAGCTCGAATATGTATCGGAACTTGACTCCATCTGCTCGAACACCCCCGCTGAGACCACACCCACCTTGTACCCGCGCTCAAAGAGCTTCTGGGAGTACATGGGCAGCGCTGCCTCTGGGAAGCCCACGTGAGGCGCGCCCTTGCCAATGAAGGCGAGGTCGAGCTCGCTGTGGCCGAGGACGGCATCCTCCTCAAAGAGCTCGTAGAACTTGCCCATCTTGAAGCAGATTACACAGTCCGAATGCGTCTCCTTGATTGCCCGGTACTCCTCCCGCCCGGGCGTGAAGCGCTCGCCCACCGCGAGAGTCGCCGCTGACGCTGCCGGGAGCAGGAGCTGGACGCTCAGCTGCTTCTCTTCCACGCCAGGCGACGCTGGCTTGTGCGGCGGCGTTCGCAGTGTCCCCAGGCTTGGACGCTTGACCTTGTATCCAGTGTCATGGGCGCTGCGCTCTGTGACTCGTGCCTGATCAAAATCGCACCTCCCCGGCCTCATAATTTGTGTGATCTCTGCAATGCCTTGGGCGATCTTGTGGAGAGATGCATCCCTGGCTCGATCAGCGGCGAGCAGCTGCTCGATCAGGGTTGTGAGGGTTGTCACATCCGATTCCACCATAGAGCGCGAGCCGACTCCCCCAATCGCAGCCCGAGCTTTTCCCCAGAGAGATGTGACTGGGATGAGCCCAGGCAGGAGCTCCACGTACGGTTTCAAAAACATGTCGCGTGTGGCTCGTCGAGTTTGGCACCTTACCCAGTAGGCCTGCAACCTGAGTGCTGCGAATGTAACTCGGTCCAGCTTACCATTCCTGAGTTTGGCCACGGGATTCGCGGCATTGGACAAGAAAAGGAGCATGTAGGTGCGTGCCCACATGCGCTTCAAGTATGGGGCATGTATGAGTTTGGCCATCTCTTCCAGCTCGATCATTTTGGGCGTATTTGATTCAGGATTGCCTCCTCCTTTCTCGTTCATCATGGCTTTCGTGATCCGATGCAGGTCGGTGAGCGCAAGCGCGTAGAGCTCGCAGCGCCTGAGCGCACGAAAGGTGGCGTAGCTCGCCCGGTTTGAATGGATGACCTTGTTTCGGCGATCAAGCTTTTGGCTGTGCGCGAGCGCAGTCTCTCCGATGACCGCACCAAGCTCCTTGGCGGCGTCGATCTCAAAGTAGCACACATCCGGGATGTCGGCGATGGCTTCCACCGCGCCACGGCGCAAGAAGAATATCTGCTGCCGGGCTGCCTCGGGATCGTTTTTTGTCAAAATGATCTCCTTGGTCTCCCGAAGTAGTGGCTTGAGCGCCGAGTGCACCATCAGCTGCAGGTCGAGCGTCATGTAGCTCCGGCTGTCCGAAAAAAGCGGAATAGCGCGCACTGTGCTTTTGAGCAGGTGAGACTGCACGTCACGCTGGAGCGCCGGCGCCATGCGTTGGATTATGTGCTCCTCATCGATGCTCGATCGCTGCGAGTGGTAAAACTCAAAGTAGCGCTTCACCCGGCCTGTCATCTCAGGCGAAAATTTGTGATAGCGAAGGAAGTCGCGCACCTCGTCGATACCCCGCTGCATCATCACCTTGTTCATGTCGTAGCTGCGGAGCAGATCGGCGACGGTGGACATGAGGTAGCCAAAGAGTATGGCGCCGATGACCATGCAGCACAGCGCATACAAGCGCTCAGCGTCGTTTTTCGCCACGATGTCGCCGTAGCCGACCGTCGTGAGTGTGGTGAGCGACCAATAGACCGAGTACAAGTACTGCGTCCACACGTCTGCATCGACTCCTGAGCCGTGATTGTAGTGATAGAGCCAGGTGCTCTCCTTGTCCTCGTGCGTGTCGGCGAGGAAGAACCACAAGCAGCCGAGGATGTGGCACAGATACAGAATCACTGCCACCACCTTTACGAGCTCGAGCATCCGTAAATTGACGCCGAGCCCATCCTCTACGGCATCGATGTACGACTGGAGCTTGAGCAACCGAAGTACCCTCGCCAAGCGCATGAGTCGCAGTGCGCGAATCATCGCATTGGCAGAGGAGCCGTCGTCGACTTGTTGCATTTTTGCCGCGAAGTACTCGAACAGCTCTACCGGAAACGAGGCTGGCAGATCGATCCAAAACCAGCCGCGCAAGTAGTTGTCGCAGATCATGCAGCGATTGATCACCAACTGGTCGCCTTCGAGATAGGCAGTGTTGAAGACGATGAAGATTTCGGCCAAGAAGCAGAGTGAAACGATGACCTCCAGAACCCACCACCATCCTTCAGCAGCATGATCCATCCCGATTCGAAAGGGCACGGTGACACATGAATACACGATCAGTGCGAGCATGACTAAGTCCCACTTGAACTTGAGCGGACCAGTAGGGAAGAAGAGTGAAGTCCGTTTGGCGTATTCCTGCCATTCGTCTTCATTAATTGTGTCAGGAAGATCGCGGGATGACACCGAGTCCTCATCAGCATGGCCCTTGGCCATCCGCTGGATTGTTGACTCTTTTGGTTTTGTCCACCATGCGCTACTGCTCTTCTACTGCTCTTCCATGAAGCGCTCCGCTTCAATGTAACGCTCTGCCTCAAGTTCAACGGGGGCGTCCCACGGGGGGACATACCCTTGTTGATGATGCTGACGTTTTTGGCAGAGGAGTAGTCTTTGCAGCTGCACGCGACCGCGGCTCTGGCCATGCCATATATCAATATCTTTGCTGATTGCCACGCCGAGAGGACTGCAGCTTGCAACGACCCACGTGCTCGATGCGACGGACCAGGCTCCTCGATGTGCGTATACCGTACAGAATGGTCCATAACCAAGGAACCAAAGTGCCGCCACGGGATGTTGAATCTCTCGAACCCACACACCACGAGGACACGGAGGTTGTCCCGAGGCGAGGATTGGCGATATGGTCCCCTTCGGACCGAAAGGGTTGGTGCAGAGAAAAGGGATCGCAGTTACCCCAAATTCTTGGTCCAAATTAAGATGTTTGCTATGTACCAAAATTAGCCGTATCGGACGCTCGGCACACGGTCGGGAGCGCAACGCGCAAGCGCAACGCGCAACCGCAAGTTCTTTTGACTCACTGAAAACTTCGGACGGATGTACCAAAACTAACCACAAACCAGTGGCAGTGTTCAAATATGCGTATCGCACGCTCGTTGGTCCGCGCTCCGCGGCGCCGCGCGAGACGGAGATCGGAGTCTCATACTCTCTTTTGACAGAACGGTGACCGCAATCAAACGTTTGACAAATGTGCGCAGCATGAAATGTTCAAAAGAGAATGAAACACCCAAACATAACGACCGCGCAAAACCCGCAATCGAGCGCGCGGGCATCGGCGCGATCTCGCGCGGCTCCGTCGTTACCGTCCGTCGCGGGCCCCCGCCGGCGCTGGGGACCTCCGGTTCCTCGCGCGCTCCTCGGAGGCACGCAACGCGGAAACTTAGAAAATATACACCGCACGTTTCCGGATTGGTCTTTCCTAACAAATTGCTTTGGATTGCCCGGGCTCGGACTCGGATCTACAGGCTTGAAGCCGTAAAGCGTGTACACACAGCGCACCACGCCTGCAGGAGCAATGACACGCGCCGGAATCAGTCATTGCAGGGGCGCGGTGTGCAGTAGCATACAGGTAGCAAAGGGCAGAGAGTAGGCCACGCCACGGCAAGGGACGGAAAGGGATATGGACTGTCCACCGCATGGTTTTCCTCCATCTTCATGGCCAGAGCGGCTGATTCGAGGCTATGAGATATGCGTTGGCGCCGCGAGCCGCACAGCGAGCGGAGCTCGCCGGGCTCAGCAGCCTTTGATCTGGAATGTGAGCGTGAGAACCTTACACCATATGTCCGCACGAGGCGGGGTGCTTCCGACCACGCAGGGGCACGCTCGAGGGTTTCAATCCCCGCGCGTGCTTCCATTCCGAAGGCGGCCAGGGCAGGAGGGCAGGAGGGCAGGAGGGCAGAAGGGCAGCCAGCGGCGAGCCAGGGCAGGCGGCTGTGTGTGCTCAGACATCCAAGGAAGTTTGTGCCTACATCGATGGCGATTAACCATCACTCAGGGGGTCACTGCGAATGAAGTGCATCGATCATTGCAACACACAGCCACGCCATAGCCAATCGCGCAGGCACGGCCAGGGCATAGCAGGGTCGCGCGCTTGGCGCGCACCTGGAGTGCGAGAGCGTCGCGAGACCGCTGCACCGCTCGCCCGAAGTCGCGATCTGGGACATGAACCGGGATCATCCTGAAAAAGACAAAGGCGGGAGTCGAGGCCAGCAACGATTAATGAAGAGGGTGAGCAGGGCAGCGAGCTCGTGGCAGCTAGCGCAGAGGTGCTAGCGAAGGCCGCTCCGGGACCGCGCGCATTCAGATATATGCTTGTCTTTTAAGTCCGCACGAGATCTCAGACAGGGATAACTGTAAGGAGTTGTATCGTCCTTATGGGCGGCCTCGGCTGCCGGGTCGATGGCGGGTAGGCGAGGAATCCAGTCATGGGCACGCGGTCGCTCACCTGTCTTCAGATGTCACGCTAGCTCGCGCTTCGCTTATGTGGCTGTGGCGTCTGTTGCTGCATCGCGACGTGCCCCTGCTGGTAGCTGCGTGAGGGTGGGGCATGGCATGGAGGTTCAGAGGCGGCCGATAGAATACGCGAGGTGTGCTAGAAGCCAGGGGCAGGAACGATGGAAGTGGGAGTGTGGCAAAGCCCCTCGCCGTGGCAGCGCCTCCCCGGCCATAGGAATAGAGGGCCTCAGCGCCGCCTTAAGCAGGGCAAGCGGCCGAGCATTCCGTTCTACCGGAGCGATTCCGATTCGTGCTCACATGGCTGGCACTGGGGCGGCACCCGAGGCCGCAGTAGCGGCCTGGGTTCGCCGGGCCAGTTGAAGCCGAATGCGATACTTTGCTCGGATGGGGAAGGGGAAGGGGAGGCAGCAAGGACACGGCCGGGCGGAGTGGGTCTCAGCCCCGAAAGATGAATCGTGAGATGTCCGCAACGACCGAAGTCTGCAGCGACACAGGAAGCTAACATCCCTGACCCGGCCCGTGGGGAGGGAGCGCCAGCGCAGGCAAGTGCAGGGCGGGCGGGCCGCATTAGAAGCTCGTGGTGCAGCATCAGAGCAGTTGGACACGGTACAGTCTCGTCAACGTGATCGGAAGCAGAACTGAACACACCATTCATCAAATGCTGCACCGGCAAGGGACGGCCAGCAAGGGACGGCCTGCAGGAAACGGGCTCGCGCGCGCTTTGTAGATGCGCACCAGTTGGAAGATGCCGGCGCACCGACAACAGAAGGCACGCGAAGGAACGATGAGATGTGACCAGCTCCTGCACACGCGATCGAATGAGAGGTCAGAGTTGGCCAAACGGGTGGGGAGCAGGGCTCATAGCAAGTGCAAGAGCGCGGGCAGGGCAGGCTACCACGGCCAGCGGCGATCAGACAACCTGGAGCAACACTGGCAAGAGTTGCTTTAAGGTCTTTCGAATCTTAGTCGATCATTTGGGGAAAGAAGTCGTGCATCACTTCACCGCGTGGAGGAGCCAGTCAGGGGCCCGAGCGCAGCCAATGCAGCAGCAGCAGCCGCGGAAGCGGCGGCGAAGGATGAGGCAGCAACGGCGGCGGCGGCGCACCCCAGCCATCGAAACGGACGCCTCGAGGGCGACTGAGATGAGTGGCCGCGTCACACGCTAGAAGGTTTCGTCACACGCTGGACGGTTTCGTCACGCAGGCTGCGCAGGTACGAGAGCAGGGGAGCGAGTAGGTGAGCACACGGCTGGGGCGCGTGGCGTAATGGTGGAGGGGGCCGAGGCACTGCCGACAGCAAGGGAGGGCGGCCGATCGTGCAGCAAAGCAGAGGTGTGGCACAAGACAGGTCAACCCCGTGCCACTGAGGAGGCTCGGCATTGGTTTAAGCGTGGCCCGCTTTGTGCTCTCAATAACCCGCTTGGGCAATTAGCAGCCGGTGCCTCACGTGGGAGACATGCGGCCGCCTGCTCAATAAGAACGCTGAGAGCAGGCCGCCGAGGCAGGCCGCGAGGCCGAGGTAGCCGTGGGAATGGGATTCAGGGAAAGAGCATCAGTGGAAAGAGAAGTCGTAGTGTGATGATTGTCTCCACTCCGATCAATAGAATTGAACCTGCGGTGGGTCAGACCTAGATGGATTGTCATCCTCTGCTCTTGTGCCGTCGTGTGTGTGGGCCGTGCAGCCGCAGAGAGAGCTGGAGCCATGTGGCGAGTGGAGGTGCTGACCGGCCGACGTGCGAGCGCGAACCTTGTTCTAAAGTCTGCTGATCCGATGGTCGTAGAGGTCCGCTTGGGATGGAGAGAGGACACTGCGCAAGGGCAACGGAAGCGGGGAGCCGAGGCTGCTTAGCGTGAAGGCGAGGCGGGGGCTGTCGGTGGCTCGTCCAGAGTGCGCGCCACGCGAGTTGGGCGGCATTCAACCATGGAGCGACGCGAGAGCTCTGGCAACCGCAGAGAGGACCCCACGACGCGTGGAGGAGTGCCGCCTTCGTGGGGAGATACTGGGTGCGTGGCGAGGCGCAGCGGCCGGCGGCGGCGGCGGAAGCGTGTATCAGCGGCAGAATGCGGGTGTCAGCCCACCTTATAGCATAGCTTCCGTTGTGTGGAGGTGCCACGGTCTCGAAGTCATCAGGTTCGCAGCACCATGGCGGCCTGCGGGGAGTCACACACAGATCCGGGGTGAGAAAAATGGCGTGCCAAAACCGGCAACAGTGGCGGCAGGAGCAGGAGCAGGAGCAGGAGCAGGAGCAGGAGCAGGTTCAGGATCAGCAGCAGGATCAGCAGCAGGCAGCAGCCGGAGCAGCATCAAGAAAAGGAAGCGCAGTCGCAGCTCGAGGCCATGCGATGTGAGGGACTAGAAACATCCCGAAATCATGAGGCATGACGTCGGAAAACCAAAGTGCCTCGTGCCGCTCTGCCACTCTGATATTATGGAGATAGGAACCGACGATCCCTCTCACTGCCCAGAGGTGGCGGCGCCGGGCAGCAGCAGCACGGCAGCGGCGGCAGCACTGATACGCTAGGCAGCGGCCACGCAGCGAGTGCGGCGCCTCTGGCAGAGTCAGGTGCAGGCAGAGCCGTCGCGGCGGTGGAGCCATCAGAGTAACTATGACTGTTGGTATCGCTGCAGCACAGGATTCGCCTGTCTCCGCACCGCTATGAGCTCCATCACTCGGCCACGCACTGCGCGCGCCGCCGCCAGCACGGCTCAAGGTGCGGCACATCTGGGCACGCTGGCATGAAAGCCCGAAGCCAGGCGCACTCTTATCCAGGCGCTCACCTGCGCGTTCCGTCGCGTTGGTCCGCCGCGTTCTCGAATGACCGACGTCGCCGCCTCTCGTGAACATACGACGTCGCCGTGGATCGCGTCATCAATCGAAACTTTGGTGTGCAACAGCACGGTCAAGAAAAGTCAAATCATCCCGGGAGCGCTCAGTGTCGCGCGACGTGACACGCAAATTCCCCAAGGCTTGAGCCCGCCAAGGGTAAGCGGCTAAGCGCCCAAGCCCACCGGCTACCGCAGAGCGAAGGCCCAGCCGTGAACCCGTGAGATCTCAGGGTGATCTGCGAGGCTTTGGCCAGGCCTCCCCCTCCTGTGGACCCGCAGGCCCAAAAGGTGCTCACTTTGACGTGCGGAGATGCGTTCTCGTCTGTGAACGAAAATTTGGAAACCGCTGTGGTTTCCCAGTGCCGTCGTCGTCCGCAACCACGCTTGAGCTCGTCATCACAATGGCTCGTGGCTTGATCCTGTGCCTGCTTCATGCGCTCGCGGTGGCGTCCGCGCTTGTGATCACGCCGGCCGTGCGTGCTGTCCGCTTGGCTCCGCGCGCCGCGTGCCCGACGATGGACGGCGACGGCCCCATGGTAGGCAAGTGCAAATGGTTCAAGTGAGTGCAACTCTGTCTCCCTCATCGCATCGCGCAGCGCGCGCGCACGCCATGTGCCGTGTGCACCCTTCCTTGACGCGTTGCCCCTTGCGTCCTTCTGCCGCATTCAGTGTCGAGAAGGGTTACGGCTTCATCTCCATCGACAACGAGAACCGCGACGTCTTCGTGCACCAGTCGGACATCTACGCTCCGGGCTTCCGCACCCTTGCCGAGGGGGAGGCCCTCGAGTTCCGCCTGACGACGGATCCGAAGACGGGCAAGGTCAAGGCCGTGGACGTCACGGGCCCTGATGGCGCCTACGTGCAGGGCGCGCCGCGCCAGGCGAAGGGCGGGGAGGACGAGTACTACTAGGTGACACTACTGAGTCTCTCTCGTCTGCCTGCTGGAAGTCTTTGGGTGCCCCAGACCACGGAATCACCACCGATGCATAGGGGCTTCTAGGATCGTGGGCGGCGCGCACAAGCTGGACTCGGTGTGCGTAGCATGTGGCGTGGTGTATCTCGTGCTGTTGGGATTGAGCGTGTGCGCGTTCCCGTCCGACCGGCGATGACCAGTGTGCCATTGTATTTGCCCGTATTCTCCATAAAAGAGATTGTCATGATGATGATCTGATGCAAGTCTAAACGTGATTGAAGACGTAGCAGCGCAGAGCGCCACCACGTGTGAGCTCGACTGTGTCACAAGACTGCCCACGGGACCGACGGCGGGGCGGCGGCCGGCGTGGGCCGGGGCCCTCGAGGACCGGTGGCCGCACCCGGCCGCGGGGTCCACCATTCGATCCGAGCGATCTCGACACTCAGTCACTCTCGAGAATGATACAATAGAAACCTCTCGGGGAGTGTCGACTGCGACGACGCAGTTACTTTTCCGACATTCGAGAACTCAACGATGCGCCTTGGAACCGTGGACGCCCGGGTTGAAGATGTGAAGGCTGCCCCCATCAGAGAGGACGAGTCCCGTCTCTTTGGCGTAGTCCTCGTGGTCCAGGCCCACCTCCCAGGTGTCGATCTTGCAGTGGCGAGCGTAGTCCTTGATGGCCGTGCGTATAGGCCGGAGCGTCGCCTCGTCGTACCGCTCGAAGAGGTACTGGCGTGTGCTCGGGTCGCGGGCCGCCCAAGCAAACAAGCTCACCATGACTGCACGCACCCGAGCGGACGTACGGAAAGAGAAGATTCGGATACCGAGCTCCATGACGTGCTTCAGCCTCTGCAAGTTGGCGACGCGTCGGCGGCAGAGCGCCTCGACGAGCTGCATGGCCGCGATGCATGCTGGCTCGGGCCCCGAGAGGACCTCGATGATCGAGGTGCGCTGCTCTTTGCTCCAGTCGCTCAGCACCTCCTCATGCAGCGTGCAGATCACGGCGTCCTCGGTCTCCATGCTGCCCTGGAGACCGACGATCCACGCGCACGCGCGCAGCAGCGAGCGTGCGCCCTCAACGTCCGAGTCCGGGAAGGCCCGCTTCGTCAGCTGCAGCGCGGCGCGCACGAGCAGCCCCATCGAGCGGCGTGCGAGCAGACGCGCAGCGTGGATAGGGCGTCCAAAGCCGTCCAAGGGTGAGGCCGACGCGTTGGGGCGAGCATGCGCCGCGCGCCGCTCGCCCACTGCGCCCACCGTGCCCGTCGCGCCCGTCGCGCCCTCATCCTCGCCGTAGCCCTCGGCCCTAGCCGCCGCGGCCGTTCCGAGTGCACAGTCACCGAGGCGTGCCCAGTCACCGGGGCTGCCGATGTTGTGGAGGGCCTCGCACAGTGCGCGCTCGGCGGCGACAATAGCCATCCGGCCGCCCGCGCCCCGCCCGCCCGCCTTGTCTGCCGCCACTCGCACCTCGTGCACGAATGGCGCCATCTCGGGCGCGCGCTCGAGCCATACCTCGATGAGCGCGCGCACTGTCTCCGCGTCGGCCGACGGAAGCTGGAGGGCGTGTGCGTACTCGGAGGCCGAGAGTGCCAGGTTGACGTGCCCGCCCATCTGCCGGTATGCTCTCGCGCGTCGCAGGCGTGCCTTGGCGTCCGAGGGCTTCTCCGTGAGCGCCTTGGTTGCAGCCTCGACGGCATCCTTGTATCTCCCGAGTTGGAGCAGCGTGGCTGCTCGGTTGGAGTGCAACGCAACTATGAGCGTGGGCGGCAGCTGCCGCCGAAGGATGCGCCCAAACTCAGCGGCCGCTTGGTCCGGATAGTAGTGCATCTTGCGCACCTGCAGCCCCAAGTGCTCCAAGCCAAGCTCATACGCTTCGTTCGCCGCCTCCACGTCGCCTCGCTTGAAGGCGTCGTTGCCACGCTCCTTGGCGGCGATGGCGGCGCCCGTGAGGGCTTCGGCCGCGAGCATGTAGAGCTTCTCGGCATCCTCGAGACGCCCGCCACGAAAGAGCGCACTTGCCCGTGCCTTGATCGCCTCCGCGTTTCCGAGCGTGTGCGGAGTCAGCGCCGCTCCGCCCGCCACCTCCTGGCCTTCCACGACAGCGTCACCTACGGCGCCGTACGAGACGCGACCGCCCTCTTTGTCAGTGGGCGCGGCCGCTGCCGAATCGGGACGCGGAGCTGAAATCATCTCGATCCCCCCCGCCGCCGCCGAGCTGGGTGCTGGCAACAGCTCAGGCGCGCAAGGCGGCGGCGGATGCGGCGCCACCTTGATTGCGGCCGCCTGCTCCGCCGGCTGCTCGACCTCGACCTTCGCGCGCTCCTCGATTACCGACCCCGCCGGCGGCTTTAGCGCCTCGTCGCCAGCCTTGCCAAGCTTCGCGTCGCGCCCTGCAAGACGCTCGCCGAGCGCAATTGCGAACGCCTGTCCCACACCGCGCAACGGCGCCTCGGGCTTGTCGCCGCTTTCACACGTGACTAGCAGCAGCCTGCCCGCAGTACATGACGGCACGAGCGCCGGTGTGAAGTCGAGCCACGTGCCTGCTGGCGATTCGTTCCACCAGTGTCGTATCGCCACAAACGAGCTGCCCACGGGCGCGTCCAGGCGCTCGAAGACTGCAAAGCCCTTGACAAGCTGCCACTCCGGGAGAGCAGCCGTCAAACGCTCAGCGTTGGAGAAGCTGTGGAGCGACTGTGAGCTGGCCGCAGCTGCACCGGCCGTTGCGTCCGTTCCTGAAGGGGGCATGGCGATCGCACGACAGCGCCTGCCATTGAGCTTGTTGTTTATGAGGTTGTGCAGGGCCGCGCTCTGCTTGAAGACAGCAGGCCAATTGCGTGGAAAGCCTAGGTGAAAGGCCGCCGCCTGCTGCAAGAGTGCGTCGCCGTCGGTGGCAATGACATCCTCTGGGTCGGTCAACCAGCGGCCAAGCGTACCCATTGAAGCCGGGACGCCGGCGAGGGAGAGCGGCAGGACGGGCTCTGAGCCGGCCATTGTGAGCAGGTGCCCGAGCCGACGGAGGTGCTCGGATTTCCTTATTTTCAGAATTTGTGTGAACAAACATTGTCCACCATCGCAGACGCATGACTCACCATGTGGGGGCTCATGGGGGGCTAGCCGGTAAGAGCATTGGCCTCTTCATGGTCGGTACTCACTCCTTCTTGCCGGCCTGGTTGGCATCGATTGAAGGACCCGAGGCTTTCGTAGGGCCCTTCTTGTCCCGCTTGTCACCTTGATCAACGGACTCGAAGTCGGTGCACCACTTCAGGAAGAGGGAGAAGGAGCCAAACAGGCAGATGGCGATCGGTTCGATGAACAGCCACTGCGAGCCCATTGCGAGGGCCCAGCCGAGCATCGCGTCCTCGCGCACCTAAGTAGGGACGCAATCATGGCTCATCAGATGCAATCAAGTCATCAAGCCGAGCATCGCGTCCTCGCGCACCTAAGTAGGGACGCAATCATGGCTCATCAGATGCAATCAAGTCATCAAGCCGAGCATCGCGTCCTCGCGCACCTTCTCGCCGGGCATGTACGCCGACACGCTGATGGTGCCGATCGCGAGAGCGAGCACGCATCCGAGCACGGCGCTCCACACGCTTGCCTGGACGATTGTGCTGGTGGGGCTATCGAGCCCGGCGAGGCGACGCGTGCGGTTAGCTGCGAGGAAGAGCCACCGCGCCAAAAGCACGCATGGCCAGCAGATGAGCGACGCGGCGAGCGCGACCGATGAGATCGACGAGATCCGGTTGAGCAGGCTCGCGCCCTCGTCAGTTGAGGCCCACGCACCGCCCATCCAGCCATAGCGCAGCTGGGCGCAGCAGAGGTAGAGGAGCCCAAAGAGGCTTCCCCACACGAGCTGCGCCGCCTGTGCCACCGTCGCGAGCTTCGGCCCGTACCCCCAGAGCAGCGCCGCTATCAAACCGAAGAGCGTGTGCTCGCGCGCGGCGCCCCACGCGATCTCGCTCGGTGAGCGGTCGTCCCACGTCTCCTCAAGAGTCGTCGGCTTGGACCAAGGCGGAAGCACCTTGGGCGGCGTTGGCGCCGCCAGCCCAAGCTTGGGTGTGAACTTGGTGATCCGCATTTGCATTTGTGGTAACCAGACCGCGTCCGCTCCCCCGCCCGCTCCCACGCCCCCACCCCCGCCCCCCACGACGACCAACGCGGTCGACGTTGTCGTCCCTGTCGCGGTCCGAGGCACCAATGGCGCTGGCGGGCCGCCTTTCCTGGCTGGGCTGTAGGGAATCACCTGTGGTGGCGACGGCGGCGGCGAGGCCGGCGGCGGCAACCAGACCGGCTGTGGCGGCGCGCGCGGACCGAGGCGTGGAATGCGCTCTTGCATGGTCGCGGCGGCGAGGGCAGTCATGGCCGCCGCTTGAGCTTGAGCCGCCATCGACGAGCCCTCATCAGAAGCCTGGGGCGAGCCAATAAGCTCTGTCGCAAGGCCGAGGCGCAAAGCGGGTGGCAGCTCGCCCGTCTTGCGCCGGCGCATGCTCTGCCACACCGGCAGCCGCTCCTGGATGCCGTCGCTCAGCGAGGGCGCCGAGGTGCGATCTCGCGTGGAGGAGTGCGAGCTTTCGCCGGCGCCCGCAATGGCGCCCGCCCCGTACAGGTCGCCAGTGTCGAGGCCGAGGCTCGAGAGCACCCCTGATGCCGTGCGCAGCCGCATCGCCGACGCGTTGACGCTGCTGCGGCGTGCGGCCCCGAAGCCGGGGAGAGGGATGCGTTCCTGGATGCCCGGGTCGTTGAGAGGCGAGGGTGGCTCCCAGATAGTCGGCGAGCCTTGCTCTCGCATAGCCAAGGCATCGCGAGCTTTGCGTGCGCCGCTGCGTAAGGCGAGCGTGGGTATGCGTTCCTGGATCGTTGGGACCACTACATCGGCAGCGCGCTCCACCGGTCTGCGCGAGGGTGAGCTCTCAGCCTCGGAGGACGGCTCGTCGGGCAACGCCATCACCTCGAGCCGAGGCTTGTCGACGAGTTTGATGCCGAGTGCGACCCCAAGCGGGCCTATGCTCGTCCGGAGCGCCTTGGCAGCCATCACGAGTGATCTCGCATCGAAGCAGCCTATTTCGACGTCGACGACCAGCTGTCCCGCAAGCTTGCCCGCGCTGAGCGTCGCGCCCACATTGCTGTCTGGCACGCCTAGCAGCGTGGCGAGACGGCGCAGTAGCGTGGCGTCGTCGAAAGTGGTCACGATGCCCTCGACGATGAAAGAAGCGAGGAGCGTCGGCAGCTTCGCAGCTACGGGCGTGGACGGGCGCACCTCGGCCGGGCCCTTGAGGGCGAGGCGCGCCGGACTGCTCGGCGTGCCGGCTCGTGGCACCACGGCGTGCGACGAATCGAGCGCCTCCTTCTTGGGGAACAGCTTCGCGAGCAGCGGCTTCACATACTTGGTGAAGAAGGCCGCGGGCTTCATCGAGTCGGGGAACTGCTCCTTGGGGCGGCTCTTCCATTCGCCGAGCATCCCGCGCTGGGACACGTGCCGGTACTTCCACGAGACGAGCAGGGTGAGCAGGTTGAGCAGGACCATCATGATGACGGTGATCGCCACGGGGTTGGACTGAAGGGGGAGAGCCGAGAGGGCAAGAGAGGAGTCGCTGATGTTGTACTGCGGCGCAGGCGGCACGAGCGTCCAGAGGGCAGCATACTCGGTGGTCTGAAGTGGCAGCCCGTGGAGCACGCACCGAACCACTGCGCTCGTCCCCGCCTCGGCCCTGGGGTGCAACGTGGTCAATCCCTCGGAGCTCCATGCGGCACGCGAGCGGTCCCAGTAGTGGCAGACCGCCTCCCGCTCGCATGAGCCGCCGCCGTAGCCAGTGGCGCATACGCACAGCCCCTTAAGGCACACGCCGCGCCCGGACGCCTGGGAACAGAACCCGAACTCGGAGCAATCGCCGTTGCCGTAGACGGCGTGGCAGATGCGCGGCGGCAGCGCAGGTGGCAACGGTGGCTGTGGCGGCGGCACCGATGGGGGTGGCTGCGGCGGCGGCGGCGGTTTGGGACGCGGGCTGGGCGGCAGGCTCGGCGGCCTCTGCGGCGACGGCGGCCTCGACGGAGGCGCTGGTGGACTCGGAGGTGGCGGCCCGTAGCCGCCGGGAGGAGCAGGTGGCAGCGGTGGCCTAGGCGGAGGTACCGATGGGGGGCTGGGCGGGAGAGGGTCTGGGGGAGAGGGAGGTGACTTGGGTCTGGTAGGCGGCCTGGGCGGCGGTGGCGGTGGCGGCAGAGGCGGTGTGATGGCGCGCGGCGGTACCGAAAGCGCAATCTGGCTGGGCAAGATGTTGAGGCCAGAGGCTACATTGCGCAGCAGGTTGGTTTCGTCCAGCGTGCTGCTCATCATACTCAGCGCCGAACTCGCGCCGCCCAGCGCGGTGACCGAGAGCGAGAGCTCCGTCTGCGAGACCGAGGCCTGTGCGCTCAAGTCTGCGGCGCTCTGCCCCGTGTCAGCGGCGAGCTGCTGCAGATTGATTACGAGACCAGTCATCGGATCGCTCACCACCAACCCTACGATGACGGAGTATTCGAAGCTGTTGCTCAGCTGTCGTCGCCGACCAGCGCCCGAGATTTCAGTCACCTGGCACTGCTGCCGCCGGACCCGTACACCAGTTGAGTTGGAGTAATAGCACAGCCGCTGCTCGAGCGACGACGTGACAGCTGGGGCGGATGCACTGCCCGCTCCAATGTTGTGCGTCTGCACCTGCGTCACCAGGGCGGTACTCGTGGAGCCGTCTGCCGAGATGCATACAACCGCGGCAGACACGCCCGTCCCAGGCGTACATGTGGCACCAGGGCCGAGCGCTGCGGCGGCAGAGGCGGAGGCCGCTCCCTGGACGCTCATCGTGTTCGTCACGTCGGGACCGAGGGTCAACGCCGTGTTGATGCTGAAGGCCTCAGGCGCAAAGGGCGGGGGCGGCGACGGCGGCGGTGGTGAAGGGGGTGGCGGGGAGGGTGGCGGCGGAGAGGGTGGCGGCGAAGGTGGTGGTGGCG
>JWZX01002617.1:0-18801 GCA_001275005.1 Chrysochromulina tobinii | reverse complement strand
CCTCGCCACCGCCGCCTTCACCACCTCCACCCTCGCCCCCACCATCGCATCCACCGCCGGCGCCACCACCGCCCTCGCCGCCGCCGCCAAGTCCGCCGCCACCATCGCCGCCTCCCAGGCCACCACCACCATCGCCGCCGCCGCCCTCGCCGCCTCCTATGCCACCTCCACCCTCTCCACCGCCGCCCTCGCCGCCACCGCCACCTAGACTACCTCCGCCCTCGCCGCCACCACCCAGACCGCCTCCGCCCTCGCCGCCACCACCCAGACCGCCTCCGCCCTCGCCACCACCACCCAGACCGCCTCCGCCCTCGCCACCGCCACCCAGACCACCGCCGCCCTCATCGCCACCGCCCGTGCCGCCGCCGAGGATGCCACCGCCTCCGTGGACGCCGTACACTCCGGCGCGCCCGCCTCCGCCATCGCGCCCACAGTTTGCGAGCCTCACACTCGATTTCATGGGGATCCTCCTCCTCTCCTCACTCTCCACCCTCGCCCTCATCCTCGCCGTCTGCTTGGCAGTCTGCCTGAGCCGGCACTGCATGCGGCACGTGGCGCCCAAGGCGGCGGCGGATGAGCTCGACATGGCGCTCGATTTGGTCCTTCGCTCGACCGAACTACGACAGACGCTCGCCTTCGACGCTGTCCTTCGTTCACCTGAGCTGCGTGCCCTCGTCCAGGCCAACTCCGCCGCCGCGCCGCGCGCCGCCGCCTTTCCTCGAGCCCTCGCGGCGCCACCCATGCGCCCCGCACCGCTTGTGGTGCGTTCGCCTTCGTCGCCTCAGTCGCCATCGATCGCCTCGTCCCGCTCGACCCTCTCATGGGGCGGGCAGCACAGCGAGCCGCACAGCCACGCCGCTGCTGCGCATGCCGCCTCGGATGCCACCGCCCGCGGAGGCCGTCGGCGCGAATGCCGTTGGCGCGGATGCCGCCACCGCCACCGCCGCCACCGCCGCCACCGCCGCCACCGCCGCCACCGCCGCCTCCGCCGCCTCCGCACTCCATCCAGACCGCTCACTGCACCCCGACCACGTCGCATGTCTGCGCCGCTTGAAGGATGAGGAGAGGGTGCGATCCGAGGCGGGTGGTTTCCGAAGTGGAATCCAAAGTCCGCGCGAGGCGCTGCTTGGGGCTATGGAGCTTCGTCAAGCTCTCGATGCATGCAGGGCGAAACAGGCGTGCAACGCGGCCGCGACCGCAGAGGGCGCCGCCGCCGTCGCCGCCGCCGCTGCCGCTGCTGAACGGTATTACTGCAAGCGCGCTGTTCCCTCCTCCCCGAAGCCCGTTCCATCAGGACCACGAAGACCCCCGCCTCGTCGCAGCCCTCCCCGCCGCACCCCATCCCAGCGCAGCCCACCCACGCCGCCGTCCAGAGCACTCGCCAAGTGGACACCGCCCGCCCCGCTGGCCGCCTCGCCGGCCGTAGACCCGCCAAACGAGCGCGCCCAGGGCATCAAGCTCGTCGAGACTCGAGGTTTCGTCAAGGGTGATGCTCGCACAGCCCAAGGTTTCGTCAAGGGTGATGCTACCTCTCCCTACCCTCGCACCGCCGCTCTCACCCTAGCAATGGCCGACGCGGACGATCTCGATGACGATCTCGCTGCCGCCCAGCGAGGCGCCACGCGCGCGAGTCGCGGCGGCGATGGCCACGCTCGCCCTAGTGGCGAGAGCGGCAACTTTGTCTTCGCACGCTCGGCCGCCGAGCTCGTCGAGCGCCAAGATGAGCGCCGCCGGGCTGCCGAGAGGGCTCGCGGGATCGCCGACCGTTACACCGACCGTTACGCCGACTGGTACGCCGAGAATCCTCGCGACGAGCGCCGGCCGCCCTCGAAGCGCCTGACGAGACGACCAGTGGACCGCGATGACACGGATGTCATTCAGGCGCCGCTCAGCGATCGCCTTTCGAGACTGCTCCTGCGCGTCGAAAGGCAAGCGGAGCGCCGATTTGAGCGGAAGCTGGACCAGCTGCAGGCTTGAAGACGAGGCCCCTAAACGAAAGCGCAATAGGTTTAGGCTTTAGCCGTAGCCGGGGATCGAACTTGAAGCAGATCGCACGTTTGTTCCCGGATTGTGAGCACTATCCCCATAGAATCAGGCGCTAGGGGCACCTCTTTAGTGTTTCAACTCAAAGCGAATTTATTGAAAGCTCTCTCAACTGCTCTGAGCGACCGCAGCGGCCGCGCCGCCGTGGGACCGCGGCCTCGTCACCCCGCTCCGGCCTTTGGTCGTAGAGAAGCTAAGTCTACCTTTCGTCTGGTCCACTCACTTCGACTTGCTGAGCAGCTCGGCAATGGTCAGGAGGGGATTGGTCGGGCGCTCCTTCACCACGGTGGCCACGGCCGTCGAGAGCGCCGCATGCACTCCAAAATGCTCGAGGTATGCGCGGTCATCCAGCGCTTGAGGTGCAGCACCAGCAGACTCTGCAGCCGCACCAAACAAGCCGTCAGCGCGCAGCTCTACCAGCTCGGGCGTGTCAAGAGCGTTGCGGCCGAACTCGACATCAGCAGTGATAGCATCGATCAGATGCTGGAAGGATTCGAATTTGGCCTGCGGCCGAATGAAGGCACATACTAAGAGGTTCATCTGAGCGTCATAAAAGTCGCGTCCTTGAAAGTCGTGTGTGATGTAGGCCTCGACAGTGCGTTCCTTGTTCTCGAATTGCGGGTTCCAGCCGATGGAAAGGATGGCCTTGTGCACCGCGCGCGCCTCCTCGGGCAGCGTCGGATCGGCAATTGATGCCCATCCTATGTACACGCCCTCCGTGGAGGCATCAAGCTGTTTCTCAAAGGCTGCGGGGTCGAGGTTTGCCGTCGGCCATCCCAGCTGCTTTGAGCCGCGCTGGAAGCCCTTCACCACCTTGCCAGCGAACCTGTACGGGCCCACGCGCTCGATGACGCGCTCCACGGCCGCCATCACACACGGTTGGTCCGCAAAAGAAGGAGGTCCTCATAAGACTTTTCCGAGAAAAAACATGACCTTTTCAACAGAAAGTGGTGCCTTCTCTTGTGAAGAAACCCAAACGGATGCTCCCGGCGCTGCGTCAAGACATAGAAGATTCCACTGTCGCGATGGCTGCTCAGCCGCCGACGACCACGCCACGTCGTGCTCCTACCGATGCCGTGGAAGAAATGTCGCTCAGCCTGAAGCGCATGGATATTGCTGCCGGTAGCGCCAAGCGCCGCGCCCCCGATGGTGAGATGTACACACGCCAAGAGTTTCAAGACTTTTTCGGCGGCCTCGAGGAATGGGACGCCGCCGCACCCAAGAAGGCGGAACGCAAGCCTGGGGTGCTGCCGGTGCCTGTGCCTGTGCCTGCTCCTCCCCCAGCTCCCCTGCTGGCCGTGCCAATCTCCGAAACCGTCCCGGCACCTCGGCCGTCTCTTTTTGTGGGCAATCTGAGCAAAAAAGGACCGGCGGCACGTCCGCCACCAGGCGTCCAGGACTTGCGCGTGGACCGGCAGACAGCCTTCGGCAATCCATTCCCAATGGGCGCTGATGGGCACGATGAGCACTTCCGTGATGCCGTGTGCAACGCGTGCGAGGAGCTCCTCGAGGACCCGCTCGGTGCCAATCTTGACGCGATCGCAGCCAAGCACCAATTGCGTGTCGACGGACGCTTCAGGAATCCAGCAGCGCGCCAGGAGCTCTCCGACGCGCTCGGCGCGGCTGAGGCGCGCCTGCGGGCTGGCGAGTCGCTGCGCCTGATGTGCTGGTGCTTCCCGAAGCGCTGCCACGCCGACGGCATCGCGCAAACGCTGTGCCGTCGCTTGCGCGAAGCTGGCATCGAGGTAGACGTCGTTGGGCGGCCAGGCTCCGGCGCCCATGACAACGCGACTCGGAGTGGTGGCGCCGCCGCGACGCTGGAGGTGGAAGCTGCCCTGAGCGCTGCCGCTCACCGCCGCGAAGACGGTGGCCGAGGTTGTGCACCTGGCCGTGGCGGCCGTGGGCAGGCGCGGGGTCGCAGAGGTGTGAGCCGTCTGCAGTGAAAATGAATATGGCCAGCGCTTACTGTAGAGTGGGGCACGCTCCTTTCGTGAATTAGGAACTGATGCCACATGTTCAAAGCCGACCCTCAAATATAGCTTTCCAACATTCGCCTTACGCCACGTTACGCGCGGCGCACTTCTTTTGACTAGGGCGGGCGGGGGACCTTCCCACCGACTCAGGTACGGGTAATTACCTCATAGGCTTTGAACACTGTGCAATAGGTCAACAGAGCGGAGCGCTTGAACCGAGCCCGCACAATTCAACACAGCTTCCACACCTCCTCGTCCGAGTCATCGAGATTATGCGTGTGGAGTTCGCCATCGTCGTACGCAATCTGATGGCCCCGTCGAGAGCTGAAGCTCTTGACCAACCCGTCATAGCACACACCGTCACCGTCGCCGAGCCACCACACGCGCACGCGCCGCCCGACGAGGGCAGTGCCTCGCAGGACCGGCGCGTCTTCCTCAGCCCCCTCTTCCCCCTCCTCTGCTTCCAATCCCGCCACCTCCACTGCCATCTGTGGGTCCGCCTCCGTCCCGTCGCCCATTGGTTTGACCAGCTCCTTCCCCCCCTTCCCCTCCCCCTCCTCCTCCTTCTCCTGGTTCTCTGCCTCGTCCTCTGCATCTTCCTCGCTCGCACCCAAAAGGAACGAACTGCCTCCCACCGGTCTTCGCTGATCGGCAACCGCTTTCCCACCACTGCTGTCCACCTCTGTTGCGAGCGGCGGCACTGCCACCGCTCCCGGTACCAGCAGCACTGCAGTCGCCTTCGCCGCCGTCACCATTGCGGTGGGTGCTGCTGCAGCCTCACGGTTCTGCCATCGCTGCAGCAGAAGCTGCTGCTGCTGCTGCTGCTGCTGCTGCTGCTGCTGCTGCTGCTGCTGCTGCTGCTGCTGCTGTCGCACTTGAGCAGAGGCCGGCCACGGAGAAATAGAGTGCGGCTGAGCGGGCAGCTGCGACGCAGCGGCTACAGGTAGTGGCATGGGCAGCTTACCGATCAGCAGCACCAGGCAAGTGGTGCTCGGCGGTTTGGGTCGCGCAAGGCCGATCAGCAATAGTGCAGGTGCCTGCAAAGTGCCGACTCCCGCCGACTGGCAGTTGACCTTGACACGCGGTAGCACCGTTCCGCAGCTGGCCTGAAGCGTGGCCAGGCCACTGTCATCGTCGAAGACTGTCACGTAGCCTTGGATGACTGCAAGGGAGGGCGCGCGGGCTCCGGCATGCACCACAGGTCGCTTGCCGTCAAGGCTCAGACACTCGTCGCCCCACACATCGGCGACGGCCGCCTTCGCGAGCGGCATGAGAGCGGCGCCGAGTTGGGCGTGGGAGTAGAACGTGGTGGCATGATCGAGCTGCGATCTACGTAACTTCGCCACGTAGACGTCTTCTGTCTTGTGTGGATACGCCGTTGCCGGGCCCATGCCCACCTCATACTCGAGGGTCATGCCCACCCGAAAGGCCTCGACCTGCGTGGCTTCCCAAAAGGGCGCAGCGGACGAGTCGCACGCACATAATCGCAGCAGACTATGCTTACGCTCATCCAGCACGGCTATGCACTTGCCCACGATGCCATTCATGCGGGCGGTTGTTTTTGCGATCAGCACCCCATAATTCCATTTGGTAGCTGGCGCAACAGCAGCGTCACACACAGTGGAGGAAGACGGTGCGGCTTTCTTCTTGATGCGGTAGGGCCTAGGACGCTTGGCAGGCACGTCTTCACTGCTGTCGTCTACGGACACGGTGACATCCATGACGCTGCGCCTCTGCGCTGACGCATTCATAGGTGCGCGAAATTCAAGTGTGAAGAGAAAGCCACACATTCCCTTACCGGGAAAAAGACACCGGGGGGAGCCGGGACACACACGGTCCCGACCGGTAGGTTCCTACGGTGGTCCAGGGTCCCCGAGCTACTATGGTGGTACGGCTTGCATACGTATGTACGCCGGTCCCGGTGTCTTGGGTGTCGAATGATAAACACTGGGAGCCACAGTGTGAAGAGAATGTTGGTTCTTCACAGCCAATGCGTGCATCACAAACATGCCACATGCAAGGAATGTCAAGGCAACACTGACTCGCAGCCCCGGTCACTCAAACTCTTTTCTCAAGTCGAGTAGAGATGTAGAGTCATCCACAACAAAGTCTCAATCCGAGTTGAGGGTGACGGTCTTCGGCCGGCGAGCAGGCGTGCCGTCGGCGACCTTGACCCCTGCGTCATCGGACGGTGGCGCACGCGTGCACGGCGAGCGTCAGGTGGTCGATAGGTGGCACGAGAGGCGCGCACCCAGTTACGCAGGGCGGGCGGGCGTACATTTGTTGCCGTCGGGGAAGGTGATGCCGGGTGAGCCAAAAGTGTCCCACTTGCCAATGAGCATGCCGACTTCACCTTTCGTCTTAGGCGAGAAATCGATCGAGATGGACTCACCGTCCTCGGATACCTTGCCCTCGAGCTTCCACACCTCGGACAGCTCCGGCACACGATCGCACATGTATTTCCCCGGCACTGTTGTATCCACGCCCTTGACATACGCGACAGGGTTGCGGCCCTTGCGCCCAGCGGGATCGACCTTAGGCCCGACGACTTTGACGCTCCGGAGACAGCCAGGGTGGTTGGGATCGTCGTATTCGCCCGTAAAAACGCTGGACGTCCCAGTGCGAGCAGAGACCGCATGAGCCGCCAGTGGCGCCGCCGCAGCAGCGCCGGCGACGAACTGCGCAAGCATGTCGCGGCGCGTGGAGAGCGAGCCGGGCGAGAAGCTAAGAGTCATAACCACGAGGCTGGCAAACATCGGAGCGGATGCGACGCGATGGAGGGAGGACGCAGGACCGCGAGGAATCACGTTGTGAATTTTCCGGAAATTTCCTGCGCCGTCGTGGGCTCTCGATCGTGCTCTGTCGAGAGCGTGTGCACTTCCACACACGCACCAGGGATGCTTGACCCGCAAGCGGTCATGCGGTACCTCAACGGTGGCATCCGGTCAATGGTGGCATCACTCTTCCTTCCGAGTCTTTAGACTTTAGACAGTGCCACCCTGACCTTCGCTCAGAGTGGAATACGCTTCGAGCACTCTCACTCGCCATATATATCCTGCAGCATCTTTTTCATCGACGGGTCGGCGGGCGCTTCCGAGCGCACCACCGTCCCCTCGTACTTGATCGGTGCTTCTGTGATGGGCATTTCGATGTTGGACTGCATGGCTTGCAACGTGAGGTACAAGAAAGCAAGGAATCCGAGCAGCAGAGTGGCTCCGATTGCTGTGAGCGTCGGCGTCCTCAAGAAGGCTCCGAACGGCGAGAGCATACCCGCAATCAGCCCGGTCACACTCGTCACGCCAAAGCGCATGAAGCGCACCACTGAGACAGAGAGGAAGGTCGGCAAGTGAGCGCATGAGGTGCTGCTACGAAAGGGCATAGCATCGCAAAGTTATGCGCACACGCTCACCATTCTCCCAAAACGGTGCCTCCTGCATGCGAAGAGGCTCCAGTCGGCGCATTGGCGAAGCCGCATGTTGGCAGATGGCGGTAACGCGTGGCGTGAGCGAGATGAGCATCGTCGGCGCGGCCATTGCTGTGCGACATTGCGTGTGAGTAGCTGACGCACACGTCGGCTGCCGAAGCACCGCTGGGTGCTTTGCCAAGGCTGCGGCAGTGGACAGTAATGCGGCGAATGAAGCGCGAAGCATGGCGTGGCCGAAGAGCCGCATCTTGCGCGTTCTCGGCTGTTTTCAAAGACACGGCTCTGGGACCCCTGTGAACAAACGCACAAAGCACAATTCAGCCACATACATTCAGTTCCGGGACAGCCTTCATGATCCTGGGGCCTTACCTTTCCCCCGAATCTTGACGAACCCCAACTAATTCCCACTGGAGGCCCAAGAGACGCCCCTCCTCAACACCTACTCGGCCGTTCGTATTCAATCTCTTGCACATGAATCATCCTCCAACTCGTCCGAAGGAAATGCCTGAAGCAGTCCTGTAACGGAAATTTACGGCCGGTAAAGCCCATGACGAAATTTACCGGCCCTTACTGACGAAATTTCAACGAAACTTTTCCCGCGCCGTGCGCTACAACTCTACGAGACTCTTTGACGAAATTTGACGAAATGCTGCCAGCAGCCTGTACACGTCTGCGGGCGCGTCCTCGGCAATTGATGCTCAGGCTCAGTCAAACCTGTCCTCAACTTCAAGCAATTGGCAATTACCCTATTACCGCGTGTCCTGATTACCGTCTCAAATGACGTCGTGCGGGCGCGTCATCGGCAGTTGAGATGGCGAATGCCACACACCGGCCCAGAACCGCCCAAGTGCCAAGAGGCGGCACAAGGCGGCGACGTGAGCGAGTGCACTTACATCCCCCCCCTTCATTTGGAGGGTGGAGGGCGGAAGAAAAGTCATGGCGTCGTCTCGGGCGCATGTGCGACGTGTCGGCCTTCACGCTAGTCCCTCAGGCAGTGATGACCGAGACTGGCGATCGCCTGCTGGGCACGCTGCCCGCGATTCTTCAGACTGCCGTGCTAGGAGAGTCGTCGGAAATGCCGGCGGGCTCGGTTCCCGTCAAAGGCTATGACTTCAACAACGGCGTCGATCTGAATGCAGTGCTACAGTCCTTTGCGACAACTGGCTTCCAGGCGACCAATTTTGGCCTCGCGGTCGATGAGATCAACAAGATGCTGGCGTGGCGCTTGTCCGACGAGCCCGTGGCGCCGGACGAGATTGACATCGATGGCAATCCTCCGGATCCGGAGGCGCGCGCCAAGGTGCGCACGACCATCTTCTTGGGCTGCACATCCAACCTGATTTCGGCGGGCACGCGCGAGACGATACGCTACCTGGTCGAGCACAAAAAGGTGAGCTGCCTGGTCACCACGGCCGGTGGCGTCGAGGAGGATCTGATTAAGTGCATGGCGCATCACTACATGGGCGATTTTGCGCTCAAGGGCGCCGAGCTGCGCTCCAAGGGGATCAACCGCATTGGCAACCTGCTCGTACCCAATCGGAACTACTGCCTGTTCGAGGACTGGTTCTCGCCCATCCTCGACGAGATGCTGGCTGAACAGCTCGGCGCAACGAAGACCATCTGGACTCCGTCCACGATGATCAAGCGCATGGGCGAACGCATCAACGACAAGTCGTCGGTGCTCTACTGGGCCGCCAAGAACGACATCCCGATCTTCTGCCCGGCGATCACCGACGGCTCGATCGGCGACATGATCTACTTCCACTCGTTCAAGAACCCCGGCTTCATCTGCGACATTGCGCAGGACATTCGCAAGCTCAACGACATGGCGCGCACCGCCCGGCGCACGGGCATGTTGATCTTTGGCGGCGGTCTGGTGAAGCACCACATCTGCAACGCCAACCTGATGCGCAACGGCGCCAACTACTCCGTCTTCGTCAACACCGCGCACGACTTCGATGGCTCCGATTCGGGCGCCAAGCCCGACGAGGCCGTCTCGTGGGGCAAGATTCGGTTGGATGCGACCCCTGTCAAGGTTACGGCCGAGGCAACGCTCATCATGCCACTCCTGGTCGCGCAGACGTTTGCCCGGGAAGGTGAAACGCCGGCCAAGTGAGCGTTCAGGTCGCAGCTGAGAGGATGTGTGCGGGGGGCGCGGGGAGCGGTTCTGAAGTCCGGTCGGACCGCTGAGGACATGAAGCTTTTTTTTGCCCAGGAGGTGTCCAGTGGGTGTGTTTCGATACTCCCTGGAGTTAGAAGTTGGGGCCCTCGGAGGCGCGGCGGGGGGTGAAAAACAAGTCATTCCAGCACGTTCGCAATCACGGCTGCCTCCTGCTCAGGTTTCCAGGGGTCTCAGGCTAGTGTGACGAAGTGCACCGGCCCGGCCGGGCGTCGCCGTCGGGTGCGTGCGCCGTGCGGGGGTAACGATAGTGCATAGTCTCGGTAGATTCGAAGTTTCCGAACCGCTCTCGCACCGGACCGCCGCTCACAACTCAGTTACAACTGAAACATGTTTCCGCTGTGTCGACAGCCAATTCAAAGCATCACATCAATCATCATTACCCAGCCGCTGGAACTGGGGCAACTCTGCGACGTGCTGCATATGAGCGTCGGGATGCGCCTGTCCACCTTGCTCGAGATCGTATCTCTCGCGCTCCTTGTCTCGGTGCTCCTTCTTGCGCTCGCCATCGACCACGTAGAAGTAGCGCACGACGGCCTTAAGGTCTTTGGTCTTCACGTAGTCGCGCACGCTTCGCAGGTCGACGGTTTTGGATCTCGCGAGCGCCGCATGCAGATGTCGCTCCTCCACCTTACTCCAAGTCTCGCCTGAGCCGCCGGAGCTCCGTTGCAGCTGCGCCAATGCGGCCGCCGCGTCACCGCCACACGCATGCAGTGCTGCCAGCGCCAGCTCGATCGGGAAGTCCTGCTGCGCCGATGTTTGTGTCGGCGGCTGCTGCGGTGGGCCACCGACGAGAGCCAACGACTTCGCGAGGTAGGCATCGAGAGCGATGCCACCCATGCCGGCGGCACCCATGCGTGTGGCGCTCCAAACGAGGGTGTCGCCGCGCTCGAAACACGTGGATGGCACGGGCGCCGGCAGGACCTCCGCCTGGAAGTCGTCGCCGATGCTGATGCACGCGGCCTCGTAGCCGTATGTCGCACTCGCAGCAGGCTCTTCCTCACCAGGGTCGTCCTCGCCCGCTGCGCTGCGCGGTCGCCGCGCGCCGGAGCGCGCTGACTTAGGCGTTGGGCGCGCGGGCTCGTCGGACGCGCCCGTGCGCTTGCGTGAATTCGGACTGAGCTGCAGCCGCATGTGGTGCTGTAGAGCGGGCCGCTCGGGCTCCTTGAACTTGCTCGGGGTCTTGACCGACCGACCCGAGCGCGAGACGTTGGCCTTGTCCTCCTTGACCACCTCGACGGGCCGCTCGGTGCGCTTGCCAGAGCGCGGCTTGTGCTTGCCTGAAGGTCGCTTCGGCTTGCCGTGCTTGCCAATCGACGGGTCGCGTGGGGGCACGTTCGTTGGCTTGGGCTCGGGCATCTTGGCTCCAAATATGAGTTTCGCGAATGCGGCCGAGCTGGGCAGATCCGGGCGTGCACAGGCGCGCTGCCGCAGCCGCTGCAGCTCATCCAGGCGTCGTGCATCACCCGAAACATCTTGCAAAAGGTTGAGGTGCCGGGCCAAGAGAACATGCGAGCGTGGCGCGCTGAGCATGGACGGCATGGCGCTTCTGCCGCTGTCGAGCCACGCGGCAAAGTGCAAGAGTGGCAAGCTACTCGATTGGGCGGGTGTCATAACTTCAGACTTCATCCGGCGCTAGCGAGCTCCGTGGCCGCGCAACCACAGGTGTTCGGCGAATTGCGATTCGAGGGCCGCGCGCGCGCGCACTCGAAACGGCCTGCGGATGAGTTTTGGACTTCGAACGGCGACTCTCACAAGGATGAAAGTCTGTTCGGCTCCTCCGCCTCACCGTTGTCCATCCATGGTTCTGTGTCGTCCGATTGCCTTTTCGGGAACACCGCACGAGAGATGCCCAATGTAGAGAAATCCTGGTCGCGACCGTGTCCGCCACCCCAGCCTCCAAGAGAGCGGCAGAGGCGTTCTCGTAGTAGAGATGCCCAATGAGGCTTCGCCGCTGTTGTTTCTTGCTCCTCTCGTGACGACCCGACAGCACATACTCAACTACGTGGGTTTCGGACTCGGCTTTGGCTTCGCCGCCGGCTCGCTCAAGACATCGTCTGCCTTCCTCTCCTCACTCTTCTCTCCAGAGATAGCGTCCACGGGCAACGCCTTCTTCTACGGCTTCTGGATGCTGGGAGCGTTCTTTTGCGCCGCCCCTGTGACGCGATGGCTCGGGTCAAAGAGGACGCTCGTGCTTGCCCAGTGCGCCGCCGCTGTGTACCAACTGTTACTGCTCACGGCATCAGCACTCGGCGGCTCAGATGAGAGCACTACGGCGACCGTCCTCTTGTGGTCTGCGTGCGCACTTGCAGGCCTCGCCGTCGCTCTTCTGTGGACCGCGCAGGGGGTGTACTTTGCCAACGCGGCACAGCTGTACGCGACGGCGCGCGGCGATTATGTCGCGATCGTTGGAGCGCGCGAGGCGATGTCATGGATGGCATCCATCTTCGCTGCCCTCTACATGAGCGTCGAGGTCCTCGCGCGATGCGGCGCGGCGACGGCGGTGCTCTTAGCCGGGAATGGGCAGCCGCATTGCTGGGACTCGGGAGACGCTGCTGACGTTGGAGATGCGGGATCTCCAACCATGTCCACTCCCGGGACTGTGCGGTCGTGCTGGTATCCGGGGGAGAGCGTGTACATCTTCCTGGCGTGCATGACGTTCATCGCCGTGCTCATCACCTCGTTCCTGTTCGACGTGGACTCGATGCACGCGGTGCCCAAGACCTTCCACCAGCGCCTCGAGGCAAAGCTGGACGCACTCGCAATGAGCACCACTGGGGCGCAGAAAGCCGCCCCTCTCGTCTCACCACTCTCCACGATACGGCTGCTGCTGACCGACCCCCGCACACTGCTGCTTCTGCCCACGAACCTGGCAAAGGGCGCGGCGGAGACCTACGTGATGAACTTCGTCAACGGCGACCTCATCAAGCGTTCGATGGGCATGGCGATGGTAGGCTACATCTCGGGCGGCGCCGTCCTTTGTGCGGCGATGGTGGGTCTTTGCACCACGCTCACGAATCGCACGTGTGGCCGGCAGCTGACGATGCAAATTGGGCATGTGGCTTGGATGACGCTGGGCGCCGTGCCAATCATCGCTCTGGCCGTCGCGGGCTCGGTCTCGACGCTCGAGGAGATGCCCCTGGCCGCATACCTCGCGATCGGATGTTACCTGGCGTACGCCGTCGGCCGCGGCGTATGGGACTCCACCAACCGGTACGTGTCGGCGGCGCTCTTCCCGCGGAATCTGGCGGAGATATTTGCACTTATCCGGTTCTTCGAGGGCATCTCTGCCACGACGCTGTTCCTCCTCTGTGGTGCGGGTTCGCCCGTCTCGTGCCACGATGGCCAGCCAATCGACACGACCCTCGTTGTACTCGGCGCCCTCGCGCTTCCGTGCTACTACTTTGCCGAGTCGCTCAATGGAAACATGCAGCAGCCAGCGGCGGCGAGCGCCGACTCGGCTCTAAGACACTAGTCTTGTGCCTTCATAACGAGCGCAGGATCGGTCACTCGAAATATAAATATAGCCTCCAATAATTTCTTTCTTACATTCACATGTTGAACGCCGGCTTTCTCTCTCATAGATTCTTCACCATGATCCATGTTTTTCATTCACAGGGCTACCTTTGTAGGTCGCACACACTCGTCGGACAGACGGAGCCGAACGATAAAAGGCATGGATAAATTGCCGGCATGATAAAAGGATGATCGACGAAAATCGCAAAATAATAAGGCGCTTCACACAAATGACGCTTAATATGAAGAGGGCAGCACTCTGTCATCTTGTGAACAACCCAAGATGTATACGCTCGGAAGACCGAGCGAAGGCTGACTGGAGATAGCCGCGCCTGCATGCGCTGTGGAGTGTGGTGCGTTGCCCAGGTGTGGCCGTGCGTGCCTAGGCGGCCGTACACACGTCGCCCCAAAGCTCTCGTCGTCGGTGAGCAAAAGGAAGAACTCGACGTACCTCGGTCTGGATGGTCGCGAGGTAGTCTGGCAAATTGCCCGTGATAACGGGCCCGAGCATGAGCGCGGGATCGAGGTAGCAGGAAGGAACGAAAACAGCATGTCGCCCATGAATCCGAGCAGACTCTTGAAAGTGATGAGCGCGTTCTTACGCAGCGGCTTCTCGGTCTGTGTCAGGCTCGTTGGAGTTGGTTTGTTGTGTGTTGCAGGACGCCATCTCGCCGATCTTGCTTCTGCTTGGGCAGCCCCATCTTTGCGTTCGCAAAGTCGCCGGCCGAGCGCAGGCGCGGGAACTTGGTGATGTCGAAAAGGGCGGCGCCCGTGCGCTCAAAGAATAGGTCCTTGAGCTGCATCTGGAGCTGATCTGTGCGCTTGGCGTCTCCAAGCTTGACGGCCATCCGCAGTTGTTCGGAGAGTTTCTTCTCGGGGGGCAGCGCGAGCAACGCCTTGATTGCGCTCACCTCGTCGCACACGAAATGTAGCTGGTCGGCCTCAGCCACGACCGCCGCAAGGGGCGCGTCTTCGAGGGTTGTGAGCGCGAGCCGGGCCATTTTTATCAGCGCACGCATTCTGTGCGCGTGGTGTACGGCCGCGGGCAACTCGTAGTGCGAGAGCCCGAGGTGGCGCGAGCGCTCGATGGCCCGCTCGAGTTGCTTGAGGTCCGAGCAGCTGATGCCCGCCTTGAGCTCGGCACGCACCGCATCGAGATTGGCGTCGAGGGCTCGCGCCGCTTGCAATAGCTCGCCGTAGCTCGCAAAATGCTCCTCGCCCTTGCTGCCGACCGAGGCGAGCGCTAGCTTGAGAGCCTCGTGGTGCAGCACCGCCACACACATCTCAAGCTGCTTAGCCACCTCAGCGACATGCAGCACTGGTGCCGCCAAAACTGGGCGCGCCACGAGTGAGGGCGCCTGTGGTACCCTTGGCGGCACACACAGCTCATACAGTGCCTTCACGTCCTTGAGAGGAGTCCAAGTGGCAAGTCTGCCATCCGCCGCGAAGCAGAAGGTTTCCTCGTTGACGTAGCCACCGTTCCAATATTGCTTGATGACTTCGGCTGCAACAGGCCCGTACTGGTTCCCAGAACTGTCGACGAAGAAGTAGTCCGGATGCGAGGCCATTGTCTTGGCCTCGCGCTCGCAGACCAGCAAGAGGCGCGTGAATGGGTGGAGCGACGCCATTTTGCTCGCCCAAGGTGGTTGGTCCAGAAGTTCCGCGGAGTGCGTACCTACCGCGTGGCCGACCCCGCCTCCTCCGGTTCACTTGCGCCCTATTCTGTAAAGGGTCGATATGAGACACTGGGCTTACTTATAAGTTACTGGTAGTGTGTGAATAACTTCCCGAGCCCTTGTTCCCAAGTAACTTCCGGCATTTAAAGGGGACAGGGTCAACGCTCCAGGCAACTGACACCGAAGTGCGACGTCTGCTACAGTACCGTGTTTGCTGTGTCGGTGGCCTCTTAGTCGGCCGCCGTGTGGGTCTGAGGGTTGGCCGGGGTCCCCTGCCTGCGTCAGTGCGAGGTCTGAGGTCGGACCCGGTTACCCGGTGGTGCCGGCCTTCTTGATATCGTCCTATGTGTGTGAACTATGTGCATGAACTAACATGTGTGTCTCGGCTTCCCTGGAGTAAACTTGTCTATAGGACCCGGTCTTCACGGCAGCACGTGCTCGCCATCTCGCCGTATACTATCGCGGCGGCCACCTCGACCCCCCCCCACCCCCACCCCTTCTCGCTTTTCTCGTCGTGATTTTTTCCCACGTCGTGTCTCTCCGCGTACTCGTACTCGATACTCGTACTCTGTACTCCGCGCCGTACTCGGTACACGATGCCCAACCAGCCGCCGGCTGACGAAGCGCTGCAGAACCACCTGGACTACACGCGCAAGCGCATGGGCTCGCGCGCCAGGGAGCGCGATGTGCAGCGCAGCCTCCAGTGGCGATTCCGCATGCGCATCACGTTCGAGCCTGAGCACTTTGTGCTTGTGGACGAGTCTGCAGCCGACGGGCGCACTGGGACGCGGCGCATGGGTTACTCGAAGCGCGGCAGCATTTGAATCGCAGCAAGAAGTATTCGGTGCTCGGGCCCTTTGTCATCGACGGCGGCTTCCTGGAAGGTGGTTTCGACTCCGACCGGTTCTACATCGCGATGGAACAGAAAGTGGTGCGTGCAGTCGGCAGGCGCGCGCGCTCACCGTTACTGCACCCGGCGCACTGACGGGTGTCTACGGCTCGACTCTCGTCGCCAGTTTCCTTACATGAACGCCTTTCCCAACCCGCACAGCGTGCTGATCCTAGATAACTGTCCTATTCATCATCAGCGGTGCGTGATGGAGAGCGCGCACGCGCGTGGCATCCTCGTCCGGTTCCTCGAGCCATATGACCCCGACTCGATGCCCGTCGAAACTGCTTACAAGATCATGAAGAACTGGCTTCGCGGATCAACGGGAAGATGCTCAACGACATGGGGCTGCCTTTGGAGTCGCAGCTGCGCATGGCGCATTGCGCTCGGTGAGCGAGGGCGAGTCGGGGCCGCGTCACTGTTTCCACCAGGCCGGGTACGTCTAATTTTAGCTTGGAACACAACGAACACAACAGAGTAACGCACGGGTGTGAAGGCGGTGGGGAGAGCGGTCCTCCATGCAGACGGCGACTTGCAGCTTGCTGACGTGCTGCTCCACCCGACCGGTCCACCGACCCGTGCTACCCGAGCGTCCGCCGCAGCCTGAACGTCATGGGTGCGCCGCACGTAGTGCTAGCACGTTCGAACCAGCAGCCTGAGCCACTTGCTGCCCCTTGAAAGCCAGAGATCGAGGCTGTGGTTGCCGCTGTGCATCGTCCAGTGGTGGGGGCCGCGCGAGCGGCCGAGCGGCGTAGCGATCGCGGCTTCCATCGCGGTCGCGGCTGTCACTGCCCCTCTCCCGCTTCTGCCTCCTCTGCCGCCTCTGCCTCCTCTCCCGCCTCTCCAGACTCTCCCGCTGCATTCCTTGCCTCGGTGCCGTCGGGGTCACCATCGTAGCGGTAACGGCGGTGGTCGTGGCGGTCGTGGCGGCGGTCGCGGCTGTCATCGCGGCGGCGGTCGCGGCTCGTCGAAGCCGGCGCAGGTGCGGCGGCGGGTGCGGCGGCGGCGGCCGGGGCGGCGGTGCCCATCTCTCCGTCTGAGGGGGCGGGCCGTGATGCTGCGTTATCCTCACCCGCGACGACCTCTTGCGGGCGACCCGTCTCCTCGATGCCGACCCTCTCCCGTTGCACGACCCTCTCCCGACATGATTGGACCGCGTGACTGAGTGCGACGCAGAGAACGGAGTACGGAGTGCGAGTACGGAGTGCGAGGCGAGCGCGAGAAATAAAATCGCGTTGGAAAAAGGCGAAAGGGGGTGGGTGGGTGGGTGGGGGTGGGTGGGGGGGTCGAGGTGGCCGCCGCGATAGTATAGGGATTTCGTCGCGGGCGGCTCGATCCAAAACAAGAGCCTTAATGAACCAATTGCATGAATTGCATTTTAATAACTACAACGGAATAAAGCCGGGACACACGGAACAGTGCCGTAGCACCGCCTGTCGTGTCTGTCGTGTTAACGTTCACGGAACAGACACACGGAGGACGCAGAACTTAAGACGGTTACTTGTATCAGAACTACAATAGTAAACTAATTGTTCTTTCTGGTGATCCTGTCTTCTCCTGAGTCACTGAATCAATTGCACTGAAGGTGGCTGGTGGGAGAGGCCGGCGTTCGAGAAGGTGCGTGAGAAAAAAGACAACTCTTTAGACTTGTGCTGACCTTTTCCCGTCTTGGCGTGTGTCCCTTGTGGGGCCCTTGCCACAAGGTCCGAAAGGGTGGCCCAGCGCCATGCGTAGGATGCTTCGCCGCCTCCACACACGCGTTCGTAGCGACGCTGAGTACGTGTCCCTCTTGCAGCAGCGCTTGCCCAGCCTGTTCCAGGCGTCGCTCCACCAGTTCGCACCGATGTGGACCGCAACCGCCGACGTCGTTGCGGAGGCGACCCTCAGCCAGCCACAGAACATGCTCGACCTGGCGAGCGGCGCCGCGGCTGAGCCGGCACTGACCCTCGCGCGGCGCTTCTCTGGTGCCACCGTCGTGGCGAGCGACAGCGAGGCGGGTGTGCTCGAGATGGCCGCTTTGCGGGTCAGCGAGGAGCGCCTAGCGGATCAGGTTGAGTTGCAACAGATCGACATGTTCGATCTGGTCGCGCTCGGAGGTAGCGACGGCGACGCGGCGATCGCCGATGTGGTGACGTGCTCGCTCGGCCTCTTCATGCTACCGCCCGCCGATCACGAGCTGTGCCTGCGGGGCGTCCGTAAGCTTCTCCGTCCCGGCGGGCTGCTCGTGGCGACTGTTTGGGACCGCATGGCGCTGATGGAGCTCGGCGGCCGGTGCGTCGCAAAGGCGCTCGGGCGAGCGGAACCGCTCGAACTGCCCTACGATCCAACTTGTCTAGGCCACGGCCGTGCAGATGCTGTGCTTCGCGCCGCTGGCTTCAAACTTCTTGATGGCGCCGGGGACAGCGCCGGCGTTGCACGAGGGCACAACCAAACGCACACTTTGCAGTTGGACCTCGGCTCGGTGGAGATGGACGATGCCTGGATGCTTGGTCTTCTCTCCTTTCAGGGGACCCTCGCCGCAGTGCAGCAGCAGCAGCAGCAGCAGCCGCAGCAGCCGCAGCCCGGCGTCCAAGTTGGCGGCGTGTACGAGCGGGCTCGCCTCGCCTTTCGTGAGGAGGCCCAGGCGGCTGGCTGGATCGAGGCACAGAGCAGAAATGTGGTGGTGCGTGGGCTCGACTATCGTGTTTTGGTGGGAAGGAGGCCGTTGTGATACAGCTGCAGCAGCTAAAACATGTACATGCAGCGCGAGCTTGTTTTGCCCACGGGGGGGACTGTTTCAAATCAGTCCTCTTGGTCTGTGACGTGTGTTCAGAGAAAGAGGACGAAAGAAATAGTACGGGACACATGAATGGATTTCCTGCATGCCAAAACTATGCCAAAGTAGGAAAGTTAGTTCGCTTCAATCGCTTCACTTCTCGTTGCGTGCACGTGCACGCTTCGACGCTTCGCTCGTCGCTCTCCGTAGAGGCTCCTCGCGCGGGCGGACGCATTTCGCAAGTACGATGATGGCCAGGCCGTGGAGCAGGTTCGGCCCACTCGCGCTGCTGAACTTATCAATCGTCCCCCATATCTATGCGAACGAACCCCCACGGTCTCCACCT
>JWZX01002616.1:0-38089 GCA_001275005.1 Chrysochromulina tobinii | reverse complement strand
CATGCTTCAGAGCTGTCCAAGCGGCGCCCGAGTCGACCACGCTACTCAGGGGGATGCGTGCGCCGGTGCCATCGTCAATGAGTAAGTCAGCCCGTACTGAGTAGTACTTAGTGGTGTCCTCCTCCTCTTCCGAGTCGAGGGTGTCTTGCCAGTTCACGTTGAACAGTGGGCATGTCTCGTCTTCGACAGTGGGTGATTCCCGGAGTAGCCTAGTGGGGCATTTGAAGAACACCGCCTTCTTCAGGTCCTTCCTTGGTATTTGGAGGTGCCCGTCTCGGGTGGCGTCCAACGAGGAATCCACGTCGTGCTGGTAGGCAGCGTGCCTAGCCTCGGTCATTCGCGAACTTTCGTAGGTGGGGAGATGGGCGAGGGTGTCGGTGGTGGTTCGTCCTTCGGCCATGGCGGTTGCACTATGGCGAAACATAGCTATTCTATAGCTATAAAAGATAGTCGTGGGCTATCTGAGCTATCTGAGGCAAGAAATAGCTGCTACGTAGCTATTTGGACTGATAGCCCCCCGCACACACCGCGAGAACGAAGAATGCAGCAGTAGAGAATGCAAATAAAGGGGGTCTAGAATGCATGAAAATGCAACAAATTCTAGAATGCAGCATACAAAGAATGCACTAAAAATGCATTCAAATGCATTAGAATGCGCAAAAATGCATTGGAATGCGTTGAGTAATAAACTACACCGATTTGAGTAATAAACTACACCACACCCGGTCCATTCTCTCTCTCTTGAAACCCGCCCACCCGCAACCCACTCTGCGAGTGATACTCGATAGATCGCATGTAGTATGGTATTTATTTGTGTGTACCCCTAACCAGACCGTCGGCTTGGGAATGCGCCGGTCTGGTCAGGGATTGGGGAAGAATAAAAGGCAAACCAACTCAATACCTCTTCAATAACCATACAAAGAACAGCTGGAGCGGGAAGACAGTTGTCGGAAAATCGCTTGTATGTTGGTAAGTGTCGCGCCGTTGCCGACAGGCTGGGTGCACTGCAGCGCGACACAGTGTGGTCCGAACTTTGTGTATTGTGATTGTGTGGCCTTCAACTTCGATCTTGAGATTTGTAACTGAAAGTGAAACAGAGCAGCCACGCACCACATGCTCGAGCGCGCGCGCTGTGAGATGGTCGGCCATTCACAACACGACTTCTTTCCAAGCCCAGAGCGTCATACAGTTGCACCGTCAATGGAGGTCCTCAGATCCGCATGGGATAGCATGGGCTAGGTTACGTCAATTATGGTCCTCCTCAGATCCGCATTGGATAGCATGGGCTAGGCTAGTGGGTTAGCCACCCTTTATGCCGCCGAGCCGGGCCTGCACGGCATCCAGCCGCGTCCGAAGCAGCTCAAAGACATCGGTCTTGCATGCATACACCTGATGAGGGAGGCAATCAGAGCTCATCACGCGTCCGAAGCAGCTCAAAGACATCGGTCTTGCATGCATACACCTGCTCGGAGGTCATCAGAGGCCATTAGAGGCCATCAGAGGCCATCAGAGGCCATCAGATTCAATCTCATGCAATCACGCACCTGCTCGAGAACGTGGCTGTATTGCTCGGCGCTCTCGTAACCCGCATCATGCAGCCGGTCCGCGTCCATCAAGGCCTCGATTAGGCAAGTCTCCTCCTCCTCCGCCTCGCGCTTCAGACGCGCCATCCTGGGCGCCGCACTCAGTGGCAATCAGTGGCACTCAGTCGCACTCAGATGCACTCAGATGCACTCAGATGCCCTCTCATAGGCGAGCAGGCGAGTGAGCGCTATGCACTTCGGCAGCACACCTGACTGCGCCACGGGCCAATCAAGTGCAATCAAGTGCAATCCAGTGCAATCAAGTCCAATCCATTCCAATCAAGTGCAATCCAGTGCAATCAAGTGCACACCTGAGTGCGCCACGGGCCAATCAAGTGCAATCCAGTGCAATCCAGTGCACACCTGACTGCGCCACGGGCGAGTGCACGGCCCCACTTGGATCCTAATCTGGGCGAGTTGCCTAATATGGATGGAGATCGCAGCTCGACCAGTGGGCCCGGGTGCATCGCCTCGGCCGAGCCGACGCAGACCTCGCAGACCATGTACGTCGAACCGAACGCCCAACACCGATCCTCGGCGGCGTACTGCATGTACTAGGGGGGGCGGGCGGCCATCAGCATGCCATCATCAGCGGCCATCATCAGCGGCCATCATCAGCATGCCACCACGCACCTGCTCCAGGGAGGTTGGCTCGGTGGGCCGCTTGCAGCCTTCCCCCGCCACGTCGCACCACCAGGGCAAAGGGGCGCTCGTGTCCATATAAGGCAACCCGCTCGTGTCCATATTAGGCAACCCACTCGTGTTGTCCTCAGCCGGAGGGGGCGCATGCACAGCGGCATGCTCTTCAGCGGCGCTGACGGCAGTGAGGGCGACGAAAATCTCGCTGAGGTCGTCCTTGCCCACCTGATGAGGGAGGCAATCAACGAAGATGAGGGAGGCAATCAACGAATCAATCAATGCCAATCAATCGCACCTCGCAGCGCGCATTCCTTCGCAATCGCACTCAATCCATCGCACTCCATCGCACCTCCCCCGCACGCACGCCTTGCGGTTCGAGATCGTGCAATCAAGGGCACTCAAGCGAGATCGCACCTCCCCCGCACGCACGCCTTGCGGTTCGAGCAGTGAGCGCTCGAGAGCCGCGAGCACCTGATGAGGGAGGCAATCAGAGCGCATCATCAGAGCTCATCAGAGGTCATCATCAGAGCAGAGAGCGCTCGAGAGCGGCGAGCACCTGATGAGGGAGGCAATCAGAGCTCATCATCATAGCTCATCATCAGAGGTCATCATCAGAGTAGAGAGCGCTCGAGAGCGGCGAGCACCTGATGAGGGAGGCAATCAGAGCTCATCATCATAGCTCATCAGAGGTCATCATCAGAGCAGAGAGCGCTCGAGAGCGGCGAGCACCTGATGAGGGAGGCAATCAGAGCTCATCATCAGAGCTCATCAGTGGCAATCAGTGGCACTCAGTGGCAATCAGTGGCAATCGATGAGCACCGCCTCCGCCTCTGCCACCGGGTTCGTCACCAGCGCCTGCTCGCTCAGCGCGGCGCTCAGGACGGCGCGTCGAGATTGCTCCGAGATGGGTCCCCAGCTGATCTTCTCCCGCGTCGCAAATGGAAAGCCGGGCTCGTCCTCCTCCCTAATTTGGGAGCCGGTTTCGTCATCCGCCGCCTCGCCGAGCGCCGTGCTGAGCGCGAGCATCGGCGAGCGGGGCGGCGGCGAGCGTTGCTGCTGTTGCGGCTGCTGCTGCGGCGGCGGCGGCGGCGGCGGCGGCGGCGGCTGTGTGCTCGGGGCTTCCACCCCCCCCCTCAGTTCATTGAGCATCGCCCAGCCAGCCGCGGAGAGCTCATTCCAGGTCGCACCTGTGGGGAGGCGGGCGCCGTGGTGAGCACTCGCATGCATCGCCCAGCCAGCGGCGGAAAGCTCATTCCAAGTCGCACCTCGATCCCCGGGCGCGGGCACCGGCGGCGGCGGCGGAAGGGCCTCCACCTCGGCATGCGAGCGCCCAGCACGGCGCTCGGCCTCCACCTCGGCGTGCGAGCGCCCAGCACGGCGCTCGGCCTCCACCTCGGCGAGGAGCGCGCGCGCGGCGGCGGAGAGCTCGGGCTCGGCATTCCCTTTTTTGGCAGGTCGCTCCTTGATGGCGGCTCGCGCGCCCGCGCGCGCCGACGGGCTCGGGGCGCGCGCGCCGTCCTGAGCGCGCGCCGATGGGCTCGGGCTGCCGACACGGCGCGAGGACGTCGCCGGGGCGGCCGACGGAGCTGCCGCGATCGGCGCCCGGGACGACGCGATCGGCGCACGTGGTTCTGATCGGACCTTCGGGGGGGACGCCGCCATCCCCCCCGCCGCCATCCCCCCCGCCGCCACCCCCCCGGGGGGCTTCCCCCCCGGTGGCGGCGTACGCGCGCGCGTCGAGGGGGGGGCGCTGAGCTGCGGCGGCGGTGAGCGATCGCTACGCTCACCTTCCTTATTAGGTCCGGCGCCGTACCGGGCACCCGGCGGGGGCGTGCCCGAGCGAGCGGTTGTGGAAGAAGGGTGCGCCATGTTTCGTCGATGGCTCATCTCCGACGGCGAGATCGAGGGCGACGAGTTGCCTATTATGGGCATGGCGCCGCGCCGGGCGTAGCGCTCGCCTTCTCCTTTGCTCGTAAAGTCTTTGACCCGCTGGGCATAGCGGAGGGTGTTGAGGGTGTTCTCGGCTGCGGACGAGCCTGGCGAGCAAGTCGCCACCTGCCAAATTAGGGAGCCGGGGGAGCAGATCGCAATCAGAGGCCATCAGAGGCCATCAGTGGCCATCAGAGGTCATCAGAGGTCATCAGAGGTCATCAGAGGTCATCAGAGGGCATCAAAAGTCATCAGAGGCCATCCGAAGCTTTTAGAGGTCATCAGAGGTCATCAGAGGCGGACTCAGTGGTCTTCAAGTGGTCTTCAGAGGCCATCACGCTACCATAACTGTCTTGGCATTGCCTAAAAAGGAATCTCGGAGCACCAAAGTGAGCTTCGAGCCTCGGAAGGGCACGTGTGCGGAGCGAAGGTCGAGCGAGCGGATGCACTCCTGCATGCAATGAAGGAGGCAATTAGGGAGCTCATCAGAAGGGCATCAGAGGTCAAGCGAAGGTCGAGCGAGCGGATGCACTCCTGCATGCAATCCAAGCCCACCACCTTAATGAGCGCAATCCAAGCCCATCACCTTAATGAGCGCAATCTAAGCCAATCACCTTAAGGCAGAGCCATCAAGGGCACTCAACGGCACTCACCTTAAGGCAGAGCAAGCTCTTGTTAATCTCGGCGCCCTCAATCCGCGTCTGCTCATCGGCGTGCTGCGCATCGGCCGCGCGCTCGGAGCCCGCGAGATCAACCAGAGATAGCATGCCTACCACGGGCCACTGGCCCGGGATCGGCTCGCCTGATGAGGAGGGCAATCAGAGGTCATCAGACGAGATCGACCAGAGATAGCATGCCGACCAAGGGCCAATGAAGGAGGCAATTAGGGAGATCGACCAGAGATAGCATGCCGACCACGGGCCACTGGCCCGGGATCGGCTCGCCTGATGAGGAGGGCAATCAGAGGTCATCAGACCATGCCGACCACGGGCCAATGAAGGAGGCAATCAGGGATCGGCTCACGGATGGTGATGCGAAGGATGGCGTGCGAGCGGGACGAGGTTTCGTTCGCGGAGGTTGCGCCCGTGGCACGAACGCGCCCTGCCTGGTGAACGAGCTCGAGCAGACCAGACGCATCGTGCACGCGCACCTGCCGAAGTGCAATCAAGGGCACTCAAGCGAGATCGCACCTGCCGAAGTGTCATCAAGGGCACTCAAGCGGAGATCGCACCTCCCTGAGCCCGACCACGTGGATGGTGCCGTCGCCGTCCTCACGCACCTCGCAGCGCGAGCAGCCGCCGAGCAGATCGAGCACCAAGCCGCGATAGACCTCAAAGAAGCTCACGCCCACCTGACGCAATCAGATGCAATCAGATGCAATCAGAGACGCAATCAAACGCAATCAAGCCGCGATAGACCTCAAAGAAGCTCACGCCCACCTGACGCAATCAGATGCAATCAGATGCAATCAGAGACGCAATCAGACGCAATCAAGCCGCGATAGACCTCAAAGAAGCTCACGCCCACCTGACGCAATCAGATGCAATCAGATGCAATCAGACGCACTCAGGGACGCAATCTCCAAAGAGATGGCCGCTGCTACGCCCACCCGCCCACACCCAACCCTCCGCCGCCCACTCGTACCGCAATCAGAGCTCATCAGGGCCAATCAGAGCTCCTCAGCCCCACGCGTACCGCAAACCCGGCCTCGCCGGCGGCCTGCATCACATCATCCGCGGCCAGTGCGTAGATCCCAATCTCGTTGCCATCCTTGGCCGCGGGGTTGCCGTGCCCTGCCATCGTGCACGTCTTGCCGGAGCCTGTCTGTCCGAAAGCGAAGCACGTGGCATAGCCGCCGCTGAAGACGTGGGCCACGAGCGGCTGCACGCACGCCGCGTAGATCGCGTCGTTGCCGTCGGCGGCGTTGAAGCAGCCGTCGAAGCCGAAGCAATGGCTCTCGATCGCCTTGGTCAGGTCGACCTTGACCCTGGGCACGTGCACGGCCACCGCGCGGTGATTCTCCGACGAGACGACCTCAAAGTCGAGCCGCGAGATCTCCGCGGCGAGCATCGGGCGCACGCGCACGCACACGCGCGTCGAGGAGCCCGACTCGCTCCTCCACACGGTGGAGCCCTCGGGCCAGCCCTCGGGCGTGCCGATGCCGTGCAGCTCGCGGTAGTCGCGGATCGCCGACAGGAACGCGAGGCTGTCCAGCCCGCCATACGCCTCCGCTGCGATCGCATCCGCCGCCCGCTGCTGCTTGTGCCGGATGGCATGGAGCCTGCGCTCCTCGCGCTGAACCGCCATCTCCTCGATCCTCGCATTCACGTCATTTTTGCGAGGGGTCGACATCCGTGTGCGGCCGGCTGAGGGAGGGTCTCGCGGCAGCGCGTCGCATGGAAAAGGTCCGTTACTGTGAACAGTGCACAAACTCTCTTTTCTAATTAACGGGATGCTTCTTGACCCATGTCTGGCGTGGTCCTCTATTCGATCCTTCTTTTGGAACTTGCTTGCTACCGCACTCTCGAACCTTTCACACGACATGGAGATGGGATCTCATGTGGGACAACTGGGCACACCGCACACTCTCGATCGGTCTCGAACCTTCGTGACACGACATGGACGCCTGTGTCCGAAGAGTGTACCGTGAAGGGCGAGAGAGGAAGATGGATGGAGGGGACCGGGGCGGTGCATGCAGCACATGGCAATAGCATTCGCTCCACTGCAGTCGGGAATGGGTCGTTGTACTGGACACAGCCGCGTCGGTACTCGCACTGATGACCTCTGATTGCCTCCCTCATCAGGGACACAGCCGCGTCGGTCCTCGCACTGATGACCTCTGATTGCCTCCCTCATCAGGGACACAGCCGCGTCGGTCCTCGCACTGATGACCTCTGATTGCCTCCCTCATCAGGGACACAGCCGCGTCGGTCCTCGCACTGATGACCTCTGATTGCCTCCCTCATCAGGGACACAGCCGCGTCGGTCCTCGCACGTCGCCTCCGCCCCCCCAGCGGCGCCGGCGACGCAGCAACAGTAGTCCTATTTCTTCTCCTATTCGGCCATGCGCCAGGCGGTCAATCTCGCAAATCTCGTCAATCTCGTCAATCTCGTCATTCGGCCATGCGCCAGGCGTGTGCGTGCAGCAGTCAACCTGTCACTGCAACCTGCGCCACGCGTGTGCGTGCAGCCGCAGTCGAGCAGTCACTGCAACATTCGCCGCCGCCGCCGAGTGCTTTTCCCCCCAAAGGACTGCTGCTGCGCGCCTCCGGCTGGTGGAATGAAGCGAGAGCTAATGAGCCCATTACTGCTGCGCGCATCCGGCTGGTGGAGGGAAGCGAGAGCTGATGAGCTCATCAATTTGGTATGCGAACGATCGGCCCTGAGGAGCAGAGCGTCCGCAAAGACAGTGAGGATCAATCTCTCGTCAATCTCGTCAATCTCGTCAATCTCGTCAATCTCGTCAATCTCGTCAATCTCGTCACACACCTGAGCATGGGCTTCATGGGCGTCCGCAAAGACCCGTTGGAACTCGTCCAGCTCAATCATGCGCGTGTCGTCACGAAGCCTGTCGAAGGCCGCATCGACAATCTTCTGGAGCACGTGGTGAGGGAGCCCAAGCAGCGCTCGCACCTGTGGGGAGGCGGGCGCCGTGGTGAGCACTTGCATGCGGCGGTTACATGCTGGAGCACATGTGATGAGGGAGGCTAAACACAAGCAGCGCTCGCACCTCATCGTCATCGTTGCATGCCGAGAGCATCACACCCACAGGCGATGAGAGGCAATCAAGGGAGATCGCACCTCATCGTCATCGTTGCATGCCGAGAGCATCACACCCACAGGCGATGAGAGGCAATCAAGGGAGATCGCACCTCATCGTCATCGTTGCATGCCGAGAGCACCTTCGCCCGCGACAGGCGCCCGTCGCCGTCGCTGTCGATGCGCCGGAAGGCTTGCTCGACCATTCTCCCCCGCTCCCCCGGCGATCGCAGCGGCGGCGGCGCGCAGTCGGAGATCTCGAGGGACTTGGGCGACCTGTGGCCTCGAGCGAGGCAATTAACGAATCAATCAAAGCCAGTCAAGGGCCATCAGTCGCACCTGTGGCCTCGAGGGAGGCAATTAACGAATCAATCAAAGCCAGTCACGGGCCATCAGTCGCACCTGTTGCCTCGAGGGACGGAATTCTTGGGCGACCGCTGTACACTGAGCTCGAGCATGGAGACGATCGCCGTGAAGCCCTTGGCGCGCGCGTGGTCGAGCGCCGACTTGCCTTTGGCGTCGACCGCGCTCACCGAAGCGCCGTACTCGAGCAGCAGCTTGACGCACTCGGGCTTCTCGTCGAGGGCGGCGGCGATGAGCGCCGTCCGTCCGGAGGCGGTCTGCAAGTCGACCCCGGCGCCGTGTTCGAGCAACATCTTGACGCACTCATGCTTGCCTCCGTACGAGGCCATGTACAGCGGCGTCTGACCGAAGCTGTTCTTGTAATCGATGTAGGGGCCTCTGCCCGCCGCGGCGAGAATTTCACGAACGACCTTTCCACGGCCGTTCACGGCCGCGTCAAAAAGCTTCTTGCCAGTGGCCTCAGGGTCGAACGCAGTCTCATCACGATCGGAGTTGGTCGGCGTCGTCTTCTGGGGGGTAGACATAGATGGCGCCTAGAGCTTTATATAAACGCCGCGGAGCGGGGAACACGGGCGCTTGTTTCGGAGCAACGCAAGTTTGAAGTTTTCACTAAGTTTGGCAAGGGGCAGGGAGCCCCAAGGTTTGGGTGTGGGCGAACCCACCTCATCTGGCGCCTCATCTTCAGTAGTTTTGGCCGTCGGCGCGGCCGAAGGAACGAAACGCGACTTCTCCTACTCCCCCCCACAGCCCTGGGAACCTGTCGGGGCACTCGCGCGGTTCAATGCTGGCGGCCGGTCTCGCCGCAGTGCGGCACAGCCTTCTCAGAACGGGCGATGCCGAAGATGGCGTAGTTGCTGCGCTGCGGCTCGGTATTCGGAGACTCAGAACGGGCGAAGCCGAGGGCAACGACGTCGACGACTCCGAGGGAGGCGACGACTCGGCGAGGGAGGCCACGGCGTCGACCACGGCGTTCCGAGGCGCAGCTTACGACTCCCTCGGGGCGGTTGGAGACATGGCCAGCTCGATCAATGCGAGCGCCCAGAGCTTGCGCAGCAGCGGCGCTGCGACGCCCTTCCATAGCACGTCTTCTCTGCCTGCGATCGCCGACGTCCCACCCTTGGCCTACAGCTCCAACGCCGGCTCCTCCGAGATGCATGCGTCTCTGTGCGCGCTGGAGCCCATGCCGAGCGCTGCGATGGGCGCGCTCTCCGCGCCCTTCCTCAAGCGCCGTACCGAGCACCCCAAGGCGCGGCCGCCTCGTCGCACCGCCTGCTCACGGCTCGGGTGGGGGGCGGGCGTCGGGCTGGTCCTCGCCGCCTTCTTCGGCGGCTTGCTCGTGGCCGACCTCACGATTCCCCGGGGATGCGCGGCCGATGGCGCCCAGTGCGGCGGCCTCCTTTGGATCGGCCCGACCGACTGCTGTGATTATGCGCACGCCTCATGCCGCAAGATCGATGCTTGGCGCTCCTTTTGCCGTTTCAACCCGCCGTCCTCGCCGCCGCCACCGTCGCTGCCACCTTTCTTGCCGCCTTCGCTGCCGCCCTCGCTGCCGCCGTCGTCGCCCCTCGCGTCGCCCCCCCCACGCTCACCGCCTGTGACCAACGGGCCTTCAGCCTGCGTCGCAGGTGTGGGAAATAACGTCTGCTTTGCTCCGCACGAGCAGGTGCGTGATGGCTCTTGATGGCTCTTGATTGCTATCGAGAGCTCTTGATTGCTCTTGATTGCGCCACATGCGCAGGCGCGTTGATTGCTCACTGATTACCACCTGCCTTGCATGCAAGTGATCACTACGGCGCGTACGGAGCAGTGACTTGGGATTGCACTGTATTGCACTGGATTGCATTCGTTTGCACTGGGTGGTCACTGGGGGCCACTGATGGCCACACTCATTGCATGCCGTGACGCTTGTGCAGCTGCTCTCACTGATGACTACTGCAATTGCATGCCGTGACGCTTGTGTGCAGATGCTAGGCTCTGTCGCGATGCAGCAAGCGCTCGAGCTCGAGGTCGCGTCTGGATCGGAAGCAGGCGAGGGATTGCGTCTGATTGCGTCTGATTGCGTCTGATTGCGTCTGATTGCGTCTGGATCGGAAGCAGGCGAGGCGATCTCGTCGCTCCAGCGGGCGGGCGTGCATGCATGTGCTCACCACGGCGCCCCTCCCCTTCCCCACAGGCAAGGCGATCTCGTCGCTCCAGCGGGCGGGCGTGCATGTCTTCTTTGCCGTCGGTTCGGCGGGGGTGGCCTCTAATTGCACTTGATTGAACCTCTAATTGCATGCGTGTGCTCACCACGGCGCCCCTCCACCTCCCCACAGGTTCGGCGGGGGTGGCGGACAATGCGGTGATGGAGTGCGACTCTCACGGAGACAAGTGTGGCCTCCAGCTTGGGTACACCCACAACAACAACGGCCGCTGCTTCCAGCTACGCCTGAACACGAGCGCCGAGGTGGGCGGCAAGGGGTGGCAGTGGCCGTCCTCACTCTGATGACGTCTAATTGCCTCCCTCATCAGGTGGGCGGCAAGGGGTGGCAGTGGCCGTCCTCAGGACCAGAGAGCATCGACATCATCACTCTGATGACGTCTAATTGCCTCCCTCATCAGGTGGGCGGCAAGGGGTGGCAGTGGCCGTCCTCAGGACCAGAGAGCATCGACATCATCATGCAATCTATCAACACAGGGCTGAACAACGCATTCGACCTGTACATGGCGCAGGGCGGCGCGGGCGCGTGGGCGAGCAACGACGCTTTTGGTCGGCACTCGACGTGCTCGCATTTATGGGGCAACGTACCTGGATTGCACTTGATTGCACCTCTAATTGCACTTGATTGCACCTCTAATTGCACTCGACGTGCTCGCATTTATGGGGCAACGTACCTGGATTCAACCACACCTCTAATTGCACTTAATTGCACTTGATTGCACCTCTAATTGCATGCGTCGTACCTGGATTCAACCACACCTCTAATTGCACTTGATTGCACCTCTAATTGCATGCGTGTGCTCACCACGGCGCCCCTCCACTTCCCCACAGGTGCCTGGATTCAACCACACCGGCTGTGCCGAGGCCTGCGCCCAGCACGGCGCCAACGGCACGGGCGTGCCGCGCTGCTTGCAGCTATGCGACGCGGCGCGCTGCCCGCACGGCAATGGAACGTACGAGAATTGCACGAGCGTGTGCGCCCTCACCGCCGCCATCACCGGCGGCGCCACGGGCGGCGGTACGGCCTCCTCCCACACTTCTAACTACGAGCGCTCCATGTGCGAGCAGCGCTGCCGCATCCACTGCCCACCGAGTGGAGCCGCCGATGTAGCCACGTGGCCCGCACCCGTCGCGGACAACTTTTGGGCGGCCAATCTAGAGGTGCGTGATTGCTCTTGAGTGCTCTTGATTGCGTAACTTTGGGGCGGCCAATCTAGAGGTGCGTGATTGCTCTTGATTACCTCTGATTGCGTAACTTTGGGGCGGCCAATCTAGAGGTGCGTGATTGCACTTGAGTGCCCTTGATGACCTTTGATTGCATAACTACAAGGCACGCCCCGCCCGTCGACAGAACACACCCTTTCTAATTGCACTTGATTTCGCCTCCCTAATTTGGGACGCCTGCCCTAATTTGGGACGCCCCGCCCGTCGGCAGAACACGCCGCTCTGTGACGCCATCCCGGACGATGACGACGTGCTGCGTGCCAAGATCGAGGCTTGGTTCTCCTTTTCGAATCCGGTCTTCGCCTCCCCAAAAGACCTGTGAACTCCCCAAAAGACCTGTGAACTCCCCAAAAGACCAGTGAGCTCATTCACAGATCTGCCTTGTTCACAGGTCTTCGCCTCCCCAAAAGACGCCAAGGCAGATCTGGTCGAGTCCGCCTTCATAGCCATCAAGCACCGGTTCGGCTGTCTGAATCCGTTGGGCTCGTGGCAAGAGGTAACGGCCGTTGATTGCCGTTGATTGCCCCTCTAATTGCACTTGATTGCCCCTCCCTAATTTGGGACGCCCCATTGGGCTCGCGGCAAGAGGTGGGCTGTGCCGTTACAGCGGATCGTGCTCTCGCCCGCATGCAAGTGCTCATCACGGCTGTGCCCGTTACAGCGGCTCGTGCTCTCGCCCGCATGCAAGTGCTCATCACGGCTCTGCCCGTTACAGCGGATCGTGCTCTCGCCCGCATGCAAGTGCTCATCACGGCTCTGCCCGTTACAGCGGATCGTGCTCTCGCCCGCATGCAAGTGCTCATCACGGCTCTGCCCGTTACAGCGGATCGTGCTCTCGCCCGCATGCAAGTGCTCATCACGGCGCCGTCCTCCCTCCCCTTTTCCCCACAGGTGGGCTGCCCGTTCCAGCTGACCGAGCTCACCGGCCTCAGGCGGAACGACTCCGCCGCCACCGCCCCCTGCGGCCACGGCGTCACCCCGTGCAACCCAAGCCTGCGACCCATCGACCGGAACGGCGCTCGGGACGGCGCTCGAGTCGGCGCTCGGGACGGCGCTCGGGAGGGCGGCGCCAGGTTGGGCAGCTCGCCGCGCCCACTTGAGTGGGGCACACACGAATTTGGTGGCTCGGGGGAGGAGTGGATGCGCCGGTACGTTGATGGCGATTGATGGCGGCTGATGGTGGCTGATGATGACTGATGATGACTGATTGCGGTTGGAGGAGTGGATGCGCCGGTACGTTGATGGCGATTGATGGCGGCTGATGGCGGCTGATGATGACTGATGATGACTGATGGCGGCTGATTGCGACTGGATTGCGGCTGATTGCGGTCTGTTGACGTGTGATGGCGACTGATTGCGGTCTGTTGAGCTCACTGAAGGCGTCCCTAATTTGGCAGGTATGTGGACGTACAGATCACGCAGATGATGGACTGCATGCATGTGCTCACCACGGCGCCCCCCCTTCCCCACAGGTATGTGCTGCGAACGGACGCACAGATCACGCAGATGATGGACTGCCGATCGCCTGACGCCGCTCAATGCTTCAGCTTGCCACCGAATGCCACGTGGGAGGTGGGTCGACTGATGACGGCTGATGACGGCTGATTGCGACTGATTGCCACCGAGTGGCACGTGGGAGGTGGGACGCGGCGCGGCGCGCAATGTCGATGCCGCATGCAAGTGCTCAGAACGGCGCCCCCCCACCATTCCCCACAGGTGGGACGCGGCGCGGCGCGCAATGTCGATGCCGATGGGCGGCTGATCACGAGCGAAGGCGTGCATGGCTGTGCCAACCTGCCAGCAAATGAGTGGTCGGATGAGATGGATGGGCCGGTGCGATGATGGCGACTGATTGCGAATGATTGCGAATGATTGCGAATGATTGCGATTGGACGAGATGAATGGGCCGGTGCGTCGTCGATGGCCACAGTGCCTGTGAGCACTTTTGTGAGTTGACCTAATTTGGAACGCGTTGACTAATTTGAAACGCGTGGACCTTTTGTGCAGGTGCCCTACCAACGCGCTACCTGCCCAGTCGCCTTCTCGCCGCGCGAGCCCGAGCGAACGTGCGTCCGTTCCACTGATTGCGACTGATTGCGTCTGATGGCGACTGATGGCGCCCGAGCGTACGTGCGACCGTTACACCCACCTGATGACCTCTGATGGCCTCTGATGGCCTCCTGGTGCCCTCTGATGGCCTCTGATGGTCTCTGATGGCCTCTGATGGCCTCCCTCATCAGGTGCATCCGTTACACCAACACCGCCGTGTGCGACGACATGATCATCGGCGATGGGTGCGTTGATGGCGACTGATGGCGACTGATGGCGACTGATGGCGCCTGATTGCGATTCGACGACATGATCATCGGCGATAGGTGCTGGCCGGGCGCCGAACCTGGTGACCTCTGATGACCTCTGATCGCCTCTGATCGCCTCTGATGGCCTCTGATGGCATCTGATGGCCTCTGATGGCCACTGATGACCTCTGATGACCTCTGATGACCTCTGATGGCCACTGATGACCTCTGATGGCCTCTGATGACCTCTGATGACCTCTGATGGCCTCTGATTGCCTCTGATTGCCTGCCTCATCAGGTGCTGGCCGGGTGCCGGCTCCCCCGACGTCGACACGTTCAATGCCTCCAATGCCTCCTGCTGGCGGGCGAGGGTGCCACCCGTGCCCCCCAGCTACTGTCCGAACGCGACCCAACCGCCGCCTGGCAAGTCCGACGTCTTTGAGCCGTGTGGAGGGCAGGTGATGGCCGTTGATGAATGTTGATGAATGTTGATGAACGTTGATGAACGTTGACGTTTTTGGGCCGTGAGGAGGGCCGTTGATTAACATTAATGGCCTTTGATTCCCTTTGATTCCCTTTGATTGCCGCTGATTGCCTCTCACTCATTGATGTGTGTGGACCGTGCGGCGATCAGAGTAACACCACGTGCTGTGGGAAACTCAAGTGCTTCAACCAGTCGGCCTCCTATGGCCAGTGCTGCCTCGGCCCCAATGACCCAAAGGGGTGCGCGCCGTGGTGGGCGCCGATGCAGTCGCTCGGTACGGCGCTTGGAGTGGACCATGCGGCCATGTTCGACAACTTGCGCGCGGATGAAGTCTCGGATCATTCTCCCTGATGACCCCTGATTGCCTCCCTCATCAGGTGAAGTCTCGGATCATTCTCCCTCTCGCATTCTCCCTCTCGGCCGCGAATGGCTCGAACGCCTTCACGGACAGCATTCACACCAGCTGAGGAGCATGGGCTCAGGCCGATCGTGTGGTGTGCAGCAGGTGAGCGCCGTAGTGAGCGTGCGCAGCCCGGGTGCAGCGTCGACTCCCTCGGACGCCCCCGCCCTGCATGCACGTGCTCACCACGGCGCGCCCCCTCCCCTTCCCCACAGGTGAGCGCGCAGCCCGGGTACAGCGTCGACTCCCTCGGTCGCCCCCGCCCTGCATGCATGTGCTCACCACGGCGCGCCCCTCCCCCTTCCCCACAGGTGAGCGCGCAGCCCGGGTACAGCGTCGACTCCCTCGGTCGCCCCCGCCCTGCATGCACGTGCTCACCACGGCGCGCCCCTCCCCTTCCCCACAGGTGAGCGCGCAGCCCGGGTACAGCGTCGACTCCCTCGGTCGCACGGAGCCAGCCGCCGCCGCCTTGTGTGACGTCAACGTCAGCTACGGCTACGAGGACCCTGCGGAGTGCAACGCGCCGCCTGCGGCCGACAAGGTCTGCAGCGGCCTGCAGGCGATGAAGCTCGTCCATTACCCTGAGTACGGTCGCTCGCAGTGGGAATGCCTCGCCAAGTAGAGCTCGCGTAACGGTTCTGTTTACTGTAGTACGCGGCTTCACGCACCACGGCATGACCCAGTCGCCATGAGTGAAATTAACGCGGAAACGGACAACATACATATTTACACACTTTGACACGACTCACTAGCGCGGAAAGGGCGCACGCAGAGCACGCAGAACGCACACGGCGGGGCGTAGTTTTAGTATAATTTAGTATAAACCGCGTTACTCGTTTTTAGCGTCGTTACTAGTGGAAACGCTTTTTGCACAGGGCTTTCGCGTGGTGCGTGTTGAGGTCAGACTTAGGAGTGAGGTGCCTCGTTCGCGAACGCTAAGGGCGAAAGTCACCCTGTGGTAAATTATAGCATTCACTCGCAGTCTGAGTCTCACCTGCTGACTCGTGACTGACTCACTGACTGTGACTGACTGTCACTCAGCCGCTTCCGTCGGCAAGGAACGAGCTGTCCGCGAGCAACTCCCAATCGGTCGCGCCCGGGACGGCGCCCTTGCCTCCCTTGTCGCGCGCGACCACGTTGAATGAGAGAGAGATGCGCATCTCGCCCTGCGGGGTAGGGGAAGGGCGCCGTGGTGAGCACATGCATGCATGGCATCTCTTCAGAGATGCGCATCTCGCCCTGCGGCGTCCGATGGCAGAGTTTGGTCAGAGATACCATCTAGGGCCATCCAAGAGTCAAGTCAAGTCAAGTCAAGAGTCAAGTCAAGTCAAGTCAAGTCAAGTCAAGTCAAGTCAAGAGTCAAGTCAAGTCAAGTCAAGTCAAGTCAAGTCAAGTCAAGTCAAGTCAAGTCAAGAGTCAAGTCAAGTCAAGTCAAGTCAAGAGTCAATCAAGTCAAGTCAAGTCAGAGAGGTCGTCCATGGCCAGTCAAAATCAAGTCTAGTCTTGACTTTGACTTGACTTGACTTGGCCATCAGTGGCCATCCATGGTCATCAACGGTCATCAGTGGCAATCAACGACTCTCACCGGGGCCAGTTCACAGCTCGGGGTGACCCCATGAACGAGCCATGGCGGGAAGAGAAGCAGCTCCCCGGCTATCGGGTCGTGGTGCAGCCGATTGCGTGCAAAGGGCGGACGGGTGCCCCGAGGGTCCTGTGGGGAAGGGATGCGGGTGCCGTGGTGAGCACGCGAGGGTCCTGTGGGGAATGGATGCGGGCGCCTTGGTGAGCACGCGCGTGCTGGTGAACTGAGCTGAGTTGAAAAGGGCCCACCTCGAACGAGATCGCGCCAGATCGTGCCGGCACGCGGACGTAGAAGACGCCCGAGACGGCCGAGTTCTCGTGCACGTGCGCCGTGTGCGTGCTGCATGAAGGGGCAGGAGCCTAGCTCATCAGTGCTCATCAGTGCTCATCAGCGCTCATCAGTGCTCATCAGTGCTCATCAGGGCTCATCAGTGCTCATCAGAGATCATCAGGGCTTATCAGTGCTCATCAGTGCTCATCAGTGCTCATCGAGACCAAGCTCATCAGTGGCCATCAGTGGCCATCAGCGGCCATCAGTGGCCATCCGTGGCACTCAGTGGCACTCGTGGCCAATCAACGTGAACGTGAACTCAGTAGCGCTCACCTGCAGCCCTGGTGCACCGATGCCCAGATGAAGAGAGGGAGGGTGTCGGCGCCTCCGAAGAGCGCAGCCGCCGCCTCCTCGCCCACCGATCCGGACACGTACGCTTCAATGTTCTTCACCCACGCTGCTCGTAGCTGATGGAGTAGCAGGCCGGTGCCTCCATCGAACGCCGCGAGGAACCTGTCATCATCCTTCTCCCATGCGCTGTGCTGCTCGGCGAAGAAGGCATCGTTGGCGGTCTCGCCGCGCCGTGTCACGCATCTCGACGAGAAGTCGCCAAATGAGCGCGCGATGCGCTCCGCGAGCTCGAGCAGTGGTTCCGCATCCGCTTCAAGCATCGACAGCCGCAAGACGGGCGTCGTCCACATGAACGTCAAGCCGGGCTGCAGTGCCGAAGCGACCGTCGTACTTGCCTCAGCGTCCGCCTCTCGGCATTGCTGCACCGGCTCGGCAATTGCCGCCATGGACCGGCTCGGCATGAGCGCGAGCACGATGCATGTTGCGAGCACCCTCATCTCACGGAAAGAGCGTGCTGTTGGGCTGCTGCTGCTGTTCAACACAACGCGCGCACACACTCCGGACCCCCAAGCACGAGAGCCACTATCACTATGGACGGAGGTGTGGCCGACACAGCCCGTGCTAACACAACACCCGTATTAACACAGGCCGTTAATCGGCGGAGCTTGGGGGAAGAGAGAACGCCAGTCGAGCATCTGCGCCAGACTGGTGCCCCGCTTCCCCCAAATGCTGTTGGGCGTCCACGCGCCCAAGAAGGCGCTTCGAAGTGCGCACCGCGATGTACCAGATTCGCTAGTAGTCTTCCACCAAAATCGGCCTTTACGCGCGAGCCGTCGCCTTGCAAGCCCGCGAGGCATCCGTCCGCGGTCCGCCACTTCTAGAATTGTATCTCTGGGCGGGGGCGCCACGACGGAAAAACTATATGTGCTGAACTCGTCGGCAGGAGCCGCCAGAGACCAGAGCAGAGCGGGGTCTATGAGCCGCGTCGCGCCGAGAACCTGTACGCGCCCGCTGTTGATCCGGACAGCGCAGGGCGGTGGCTCCTGGCTCGTGCCTCAGAGGAGGGTGCAGGGTCTCGGTCTCCTCTGTGTTGTGTGTTAGACTTCGAGATGAATCGAAAGAGTCTACTCGAGTGGACGCGAGGCCACGAGATACAGCCGCTACGGAGCAGTGGGACCCCAGGCGGCAGGTTGAGAGGTTCACATATCACATTGCTGCACTACTTCTTTCGTGACGCCCGTTTGCCCTGACCCTTCTTCGGCGGCCCCTTGCCCAGCTTTCGCCTCGCCTCCTTCTCCTCGAACCATTCCTCATGGAGGTGCTGTCGCACGAGCGGATGTTTCATGATCGGATCTGGCTTCGGGTAGTAGCTCGCCACCTGCACGCAACGAGAGCACGCGACGAGAGCACGCGGCGAGAGCACTCGCGAGTGGGTGAGCCGGGACGACTGAAGCGTGCTCCTAGCCTCAACCATAGGAAGGCTATCCCGGCCCGGGCGCGCGCGCGCGTGCGTCCAGGTCGAAGCGCACCTTTTCGCCGATCCAGCCGCGACGGCGTAGGCGATTGAGACCGTTGAAGGGCGTGGATGCGGCCCCCTCCGGCTCCCACCATCCAAAGATCTTCATGCGTGCTTGGGTGACGCTCACATACGCGCGCTGCTGCGACAAGAGGCTGAGCGCACGAGGCCACGCGTGCAGCAGGGGAGGCGCACGTCGCAAGGACGCCACGAGGGTGCCCAACATGTTGTCCTTAGAGACCAGCCCCTCCTTCTCATTGTGAATGGGTGCACACACGCCGTCGCCCTGTGGGGAAAACGGGGAGGAGTGTTGAGAGACTCGACGCGATCAAAGCGCGTCGTCGCGAGCTCTGTCGCATGAGGGTCCAGAGTGCAAGCGCGTTGTGTTGAACTCCAACGACAAACAAAGTCCATCCCAGCTCGAACGAGACTCTTACACTTACTTGCTGAAGCGTGCGGAAGCGGGTCGTAACATCAACGCGCCCAGGAGCGAGCACGCTCTACCACGTGGACGAGTTTGACTGGACTATCCAGTATCCTCTCCTCTTGATGTGGAGTTGCGATGTGTTTGGACTAGACTAATGGTCTATGGTCTAAGCGTGATTAGACTAAGTGGTTCGCTCGACGAGCGATCCCCAGCGACGAGATATCGATTGAGATCGACGGCCCACACCACTGGCGCAGCTGCCAGAGCGCCCAGTCGGAACGTGCGGCGATGGCTCGTTCTGGCGAGCTCCCATCCTGGAAATTAGAGGCAATTAGAGGCAATTAGAGGCCATTAGAGGCCATTAGAGGCAATTAGAGGCCGTCATTTCGGGACCATCAGAGGCCATCAGAAGCAATCAGAGACCATCAGAGGCTATCAGAAGCAATCAGAGACCATCAGAGGCCATCAGAAGCAATCAGATGCAATCAGAGACCATCAGGGGCAAGCACCTGGAAGCACGTCTCGTTCCGGCGTCGGTAGGACGTCGCCACGTCCGACAGGTCGCGTCGCACGTGGATGAGCAGCGGCGTCGGCACGGATGCGAGTTTCGTCAAGGCCGGTGCCCAGTGATGGAGCGTCCACACGAACCGCGGATCCTGATGACCGAGGCAATCAGCATGCAATCAGCATGCAATCCACACGAACCGCGGATCCTGACGGCAATCAGCATGCAAGGCATGTCATCATCGGCAATCAGTGGGCCATCCAATTGGCAATCAAGTGCAATCAGTGGGCCATCCAATTGGCAATCAAGTGCAATCAGTGGGCCATCCAATTGGCAATCAAGTGCACTCAGTGGGCCATCCAATTGGCAATCAAGTGCACTCAGTGGGCCATCCGATTGGCAATCAAGTGCAATCAGTGGGCCATCCAATTGGCAATCAAGTGTAATCAGTGGGCCATCCAATCGGCAATCAAGTGCACTCAGTGGGCCATCAGAGGCAATCAAGTACACTCACCTTCCACACCACGCGTTGGCACTGCCGCTTGACGCAGCTCGGTGGCAACGGCCCACCTTTTTGGCTCGCTCGCTGGCAGCGCTGATACTCCTGCTACCGAGCCGTAGCTTCGTCAAGAGCAATCGAGAGCAATCAAGAGCAGTCAAGAGCAATCAAGAGCCATCAAGAGCAATCCATAGCAATCAATAGCAATCAATAGCAATCAATAGCAATCAATAGTAGGCACCTGGAACCGAGCCGTCGCCTCCTCCAGCCTTTGACGCCCACGCTCACCTGATGAGGGACGCAATCAGAGAGAGGCCACCTGATGAGGGACGCAATCAGATAGAGGCAACCAGAGGCAACCAGAGGCTATCATGGAGTGCATCAGAACTCACCCTTCGTATCGCAATCAGAGAGGCAATCACCTAATGAGGGACGCAATCAGAAATCACCCTTGGTCTCGCAATCAGAGAGGCAATCACCGAATGAGGGACGCAATCAGAACTCACCCTTGGTATCGCCCCTCCAGTCCATTGCAGAGCGTCTCGTACCTGATGAGGGACGCAATCAGAACTCACCCTTGGTATCGCCCCTCCAGTCCATTGCAGAGCGTCTCGTACCTGATGAGGGACGCAATCAGAGAGGGCATCAGACGCAAGTAGGGGCGGTGCACACCCGTGGCCTTCGCCCCGGCAGACTATTCACACCTCCATTATTCACACCCGTGGCCTTCGCCCCGGCAGACTATTCACACCTCCAGTATCATTCCCCCCTTGTCCTTCAACCGGCAGACTTCTGAAGGAAGGACGCAATCAGAGAGGCAATCAGACGTAAGTAGTGGCGGTGCACACCGGTGGTGGCCCTCCCCCTGGCGTACTTCCCCTCGCGGCAGATGCTGAGCGACCTGATGAGGGAGGCAATCAGAGGTCATCACTCGCGGCAGATGCTGAGCGACCTGATGATGGAGGCAATCAGAGGTCATCATCCGAGGTCATCTTCGAGCTCAGGTCCAGCTGAGCGACCTGATGAAGGGGCAATCAAGCAGGCCATTAGTGGCAATCAGTGGCAATGAGGGCGACATGGGGCTACCTAATGAGGTTGCGCATCCGAGGAGACGTCACTATGCGGGAGCAATCAGGCAGGCCATTATTGGCAATCACCTAATGAGGTTGCGCATCCGAGGAGACGTCACTAAGCGGGAGCAATCAGGCAGGCCATTAGTGGAAGTCACCTAATGAGGTTGCGCATCCGAGGCGACGTTACTAAGCGGGAGCAATCAGGCAGGCCATGAGTGGCAATCACCTAATGAGGTTGCGCATCCGAGGAGACGTTACTAAGCGGGAAACCCTCTGTCGGCGTCGCTGGGCGCCGTCCCGAGCGTCGCCTGCCTGTTGCAGAGCGCCGTCCCGAGCGTCCCGAAGGCGAGGGGCAGGCAAGGGCCCCACTGGCTGACCGCGTGACGCCCGGTACGGCGCTTGGTTGGAGCGACTCAAGTCATCAGGGCTCTCATCACGTTGTTGCCCCTCGCCTGCGCACATCGGCTCAAGCTTCACGTCCTTGACCACCCATACCTTCTGGCCGTCCACCTGCCTCAGGAGACAATTCGTGATGAGGGATGTCATCAGATCCACCAGGAGCCAATTCGTGATGAGGGATGTAATCAGATCCACCTGCCTCAGGAGACAATTCGTGATGAGGGATGTAATCAGAGGCCCTCAGCGGCCCTCAGCAGCCCTCAGAGGCACACACACCTGCTTCAGCTCTGCCTTCCGACGACGAACGGGAGCGCACCTGATGAGGGATGCAATCAGCATGCAATATCAGCATGCAATCAGCTCTGCCTTCCGACGACGAACGGGAGCGCACCTGATGAGGGATGCAATCAGCATGCAATATCAGCATGCAATCAGCTCTGCCTTCCGACGACGAACGGGAGCGCACCAAGGCAAGCCCATCGCGTCGCAGATGTCCTCGTTGAGGCGCACGACGCGCTCATCCTCACACGTGTTCTCCGTCAGGTACCCGCGCACCTGTGGGGAGGTAATGGCGCCGTGAGGAGCACTTGCATGCAAGCAGTGCCCAGGTACCCGCGCACCTGTGGGGAGGTGATGGCGCCGTGATGAGCACTTGCATGCAAGCAGTGCCCAGGTACCCGCGCACCTGATGTGCTTTCTGCCTCCCCAGACTCTTCCTTTTATGGGCGACAATGGCCGTGAACGGCTTCGAAGGCCGTCTCAGCTTGGGGAGCGCGAGCTTTGGGTCGACTTGACTTGACTTGACTGGACTTGGGTCGCCGAGCAGCTGCTCCGGTTCTGGCTTGCCACCCGAACCCACCAATGGCGAGCCACCCGAACCCACTAATGGCGAGCCTGAGCCAGAACCCACCAATGGCGAGCCTGAGCCAGAACCCACCAATGGCGTGCCACCCGAACCCACCAATGGCGAGCCTGAGCCAGAACCAGAGCCAGAGCCACCCTCGCGAGAAGTCCGTGCGAGGTCGCTTGCGCCGCTCAGCTCACACGCGACGGTCGAGGTGCCCGAATGCCCCACGCCGACGATGATCACGAGTCGCTGCTGCTCGGGGTCGAACCCAGAGGCGCGCAGCGCGCTCGCCATCGTGCCGTTGAAGCGCGCGCTCGCTGGATGCCACACGTGCCGTCGAGGCGCCTCCGCGGAGCAGGTCAGATCGTACGCGGGCGGCGCGCAGCCTGGCTGCGTACGATTCGACGTGCAAAGCACGGGACCGCATTGGCAAACCGGACCTTGGCTGTTGCGATCGGCGTCGGCGTCAGCGTCACGGCCCAAAGGAATGCTGCAAAACATGAGACTGACTACGATGAACAAGATGCACACCATGACGGGCTCCCATGAAAACGCTTCCGTTTCCTCCTCCACAGGAGAAGGTCGGCGGTAGCGTGGCGCCATTAAAATCTGGAAATTCAGCGTCCTATGAACCTTCATATGGAATTCCGCAAAAGAGCATTCACACTCGTTTCACACTCGATTCACACCTACAAGGAAGATACCTCGAGACCTCGAGACCCACAAGAACGCCCACGCCTACCCTTCAGGCCATGAAAGCACGTACTGTACCGTCGATCACTCCAACACGCTGTAAGAGTACTTGTAAAAGTTGAAGCGCACTGCCTCCCGGTCGCCCTTCTTCGTGAAGGCAACGGGCTCGACGGCATCCTCGTCCATCAGGCGTGCATACGCGTCGACGTCTTCGGGCCACGAACGAGCAGCTTCCACTCTTCTCACCTGATGAGGGATGCAATCAGCATGCCATCAGCTTGCAAGCAGCTTTTACTCTTCTCACCTGATGAGGGATGCAATCAGCACGCAAGCAGCTTCCACTCTTCTCACCGGCTCGTCTTCGCTGTTGGCGATGTTCTTGTTCATGCGCGACACCGCGTACTCGGCACACGGCCAGCCTGCATTCTCGTACTTGATCGACTTGGAGAAGCCCCAGGCGGACTTTTGCTCCTCTCGAGGCGGCTGGCACACAGTGTTCCATTCCCGCGTGATCTCGCCAGGCTCGGGAAAGCTCTCTGGCGGCGCCAGGTCGGGCAGGATGATCACATTCGGCCCATGGGCAGGTCGGAACGCGTATAGGCGTGTCGTCTCGAAGAGGGCGAAACGGAAGCGGCGCTCCTGCGCCTCGGTGCGCCCACTGAGGAGGACGCTGCCGTCGGCCTCCTTTTTGACGCTGCCGTCGGCCTCCTTCTCAACATGCCGTTGCGCGCCTGGGTTGAATCGGAGGTATGCCTTCGGCACCCAGCCGCCCGCCTGCGTTAGGGACATGTAGTCAATGAAGACGACATCGTCCCGCGCAGCACCCATACGGCCGAGGGTCGCAGCGAGCAAGTGAATCTTGGAGCCGCTCGGGTCAAAGTGCAGATGCGCCGCCCAGCCGTGGCTGACCACGTAATGCCGCACCCCCTCTGGAACACGCCCTTCGACGTATGTGCCATATGGCAGATCCTGGCAGCGTGGAGCAGGCCCACCGCGGGCAGCAAGCTCCTGAACGAACCGGACGAAGACCCATCGAAATCCAGACTGCTCGCACACCTTCTGAAACCCGACAGCGTCCTCGCGCGCTGGGAGCATGCTGCTGAAGGCTTGGCGGCGAAGACGCAGGACTCGCTCGCGTTCGGGTTCACTCGTGCAAGGTGCCGACTTCAGCAGCTCGTGCGCACCACGCAGCTTTTCCGGGGTGAGATTGGGCTTGATGAGCGGCGCCGTCGGGTTGACGATGCGTTGGCAGTACGCTGAGAGGAAGAACTCGTGGATTCCCCACATCCGCTCCAGCACGGGCTCGCCTGAGAACGTCTCAGGCACCTCACACACGGGCACACACTTGATACGATAATGGGTGTTGATGTACATGCTGCCTTCCATGTATGCATCCCACAGCGCGACCTCGCGCTTTGTCGGTGCAAAGCACATGGCGGAGATGTGGAGCATGAGAGCGAGATCGTCGTCCAAGGCGCCATCCTGATTGAGGTACTCAACCATATGCTGGAGAAGGAAGCCATCGGGATCACTGTGCATCTGCTCGTTGTCTGTGGGCGGACGCGACCACTCCTCCCGAGGTCCCTTCTCACCAAGCCAGGTGTACGGGCTGATTGCGTAGAGCTGTACGTCTGGCGGCGGAACGCCGATCCACAGCGAACCTCTCGGCGCGAGCTGCTGATATGGGATTGGCTTGCCGAGCTCATTCAGTTCGCGAAGATATCCGACACGAACCCACGCCAGTTGGCAAGCCTCTGCCCATCGACTGAAACCCTCTACGTCCCAGCGAGGATCGCGCTCAGAGTCCCGTGCCTCCATCTTGCTGTTGTCGCAACCCATGCATTCGACAGAAACGCGTGAAGTTTTCCGACCGAAAAAGGGTCAGTGAGATGGCTGTTCACACTCGGGCGCCAGCGGTCTTGAGAGCTGTTTTTTTCGCAGTCGACCGGCCCGTGGCCGCTATACAATACAGCCCCGCGGGGTCCATTGCGCCTAATCATACATCGACGCTCGAGATACTTAGACAAACACACGAAGTACACCCACTCCGGGTCCCCCCCGACGGCGGCGCGTCCGCGTGACCCTCGCAACGTACCGTACCCATGCCTGCTCGGCGCATCGGCCCGCCCATCGCGTACATATCAGTTCACAGACCATCGTTCACAGCCATCAGAGCAGATCCACGTACCGGTCCGCCGAGTGTGCGCTCATGTTAGTCTCCTTGTTGTCTGCCATCAGACCGAGCTCAGACCGAGCTCAGACCGAGCTCAGACCGAGCTCAGACCGAGCTCAGACCGAGCTCAGACCGAGCTCAGACCGAGCTCAGACCGAGCTCAGACCGAGCTCAGGGCAGCTCGCCGGCCTTGAACAGGCTGCGGATCATGTTCTCCTCGTGCACGCGCTCCATCACCTTCTTCACTGCTGACGAACCCTGACAAAGGGCCAGCGAGAGGCAATCAGAGGCCATCAGAAGGTGACGAACCCTGACACAGGGCCAGAGAGAGGCAATCAGAGGCAATCAGAAGCTGACGAACCCTGACACAGGGCCAGAGAGAGGCAATCAGAGGCAATCAGAAGGTGACGAACCCTGACACAGGGCCAGAGAGTTGCAATCAGAAAGGGGACATCGGTGAGGCCATCAAAAGGGCCATCAGAGAGGCCTCACGCACCTTCCACAGCGTGTTGGCGCCCTTACCAACTGTCTTCCACCCCCCTTCCGAACCAGCCGCCAATGCACCTGTAGAGCCCTCAGCGGAGCTCTCGATCTCAGCAATCTCGGATGCAATCTCGTACGCGATCTCGGCGGGTGGCGGCGGCGTCGACGCTCGCGCTCCCTTGGGCGGCGCCGTAGCGGGCGCCCCCTTGGGCGGCGGCGGTGGCGGCGGCGGCATGCGATTCGGGTGATGCTTGATTGTGATCCTCTGCTTCCGCAAGTTCGCTTCGATCAACGCCATCGAGACGACGCCGGCCTCGTCGCCGCTGATTGCCCGCTGGTAGAGCGCCTGCATCTCGGGCTCCGTCAATTGCGGCGCGGCGGCCTCGAGCATATCGGCGAAGACGTCGAAGGTCGCCTGTATGAAGTGATTAGGGAGGCAATTAGGGAGGCAATTTTAGAGGCAATTAGAGGCAATTAGAGGTCGCAAGTAGGGAGTGCTTAGGGGGGATAAGGCGGAGGGAGGGGGAAGGGCTGTGGACGAGATCTCACCTCGCCAGCTTCGTCAACCCATCCTCGCCAGAGACTGTCGAGCATGGTGGCATCCTTGGCGTGCTGTGCATGCATTCCCTCGAGGCATTGCGCTAAGAAGGTCTCGACTGGCAGGAAGCCGATGCGCAACTGCCCACACGCAAGAGTCACAGGCGGTCGTTCACAGGCCAGTCGTTCACAGGCAGTCGTTCACAGGCGGTCGTTCACAGGCATGAGGGTGAACGTGGCGACAGAGAGGGGCGCCAATCTCACCGGTATCTCAGATCATCAGGGGTCATCAGGGGTCATCATAAGTCATCATAAGTCATTGTGCGCTCGCAATTAGAGGCACTCAGAGGTCGTCAGAGGTCATCACTGGTCATCAGGGGCAATCAGAGGCACTCGGAGCTCATCAGGGGTCATCAGAGCTCATCAGAGCTCATCGCACCCCATGTGCACCAAGCAGCTCGGGCTTGTACTTGGGCGCAGGCAGCATCGCCCGGCGGCCGGTCAGCTTCGAGTCGCTCCAAAATTTGGCGCAGCTCGCCAGCGTGATCTTCTTCAGCCGAGAGAGCAACTCCGGGTGCGCCGTGTTGGGCATCTCGGGCTCGATCGATGCATTTTCTCGGAAGCGACGCTCGAGGGCCTGTGAATGTGAACACCCGAAGTCGGCCAGTGTCTCGCGGCCATCAGTGTCTCGGCGCTCAATAGCTCGCGGCCATCAGAGGTCATCAGAGGCCATCAGAGGGCCATTCGAGAGGTCATCAGAGAGGCCACCAGAGAGGCCAGCAGAGAGGTCATCAGAGAGGTCGTTCAAGGCAATCAGAGGCAATCATCACACCTAGATGTACACGAACGCGGGTAATTGGATAGGCAATCACAGGCAATCATCACACATGGATGTACACGAACGCCGGTAATTGGATCGCAATCAGAGGCAATCATCACACCTGGATGTACACGAATGCCGGTAATTGGATCGCAATCAGAGGCAATCATCACACCTGGATGTACACGAATGCCGGTAATTGGATCGCAATCAGAGGCAATCAGCACACCTGGATGTACACGAATGCCGGTAATTGTGGATCGCAATCAGAGGCAATCAGCACACCTGGATGTACACGAACGCCGGTAATTGGATCGCAATCAGAGGCAATCATCACACCTGGATGTACACGAACGCCGGTAATTGGATCTCAGCCATCGAGCCGAACATGTTCCAGAACGCGCCGATGCCCGCCAGGTTGAGAGTGTGCTCCCCCGCCGCAGTCTCCGCCAGTATGCCGAGCAGCTCGATGAAGAAATCGAAGTCCTCATGAGGCAACCTTTCATCAAGAGGCGCGCCGTGGTGGCACGGTGAGCTGATGAGGAAGTCCATCAGGCGCAATCAGGCGCACTCCGCTCAGATGAAGCTGAGATCATCGCACCTTTCGTCGAGGGGCGCAATCACGGTTCATCAGAGGTCATCAGAGGTCATCAGAGGTCATCGCACCTTTCGTCGAGTGGCACGCCGTGGTGACACGCACGCCAGAAGAAGTAGAGGATTGGCTCGTCCTGATGAGGGACGCAATCAGGGACGCAATCAGGGACGCAATCAAGAAGAAGTAGAGGATGGGCTCGTCCTGATGAGGGACGCAATCAGGGACGCAATCAGAGACGAATATGGCGCGCGCATGTTCCTCATCGGTGGTCATCAGAGGCAATCAGAGAGGTCTTCACAGGGAGGCCCTCACCTCCTTCTCCTCCTTGGCGTTGAGACGGATGCGGTTCTCACGCACGCCGTACGCAAACTGGCTGAACTTTTCGAGCGCGATCGAGCCGCCTTTGCCGTACAGCCACACGCAGGGAGCACTCAGCCACAATCAACCACAATCAGGGAGCAATCAGCCACACTCACCTTTGCCGTACAGCTGGACGAACTGGTCGGGCACGAACGAGGCGAAGCTCTGACGAAACTTGCTTGGCTCTGCCTTCTGATCCATATCGGTCTTGACCTGATGAGAGAGGCAATTAGGGAGGCACTCAGAGATGAGGGACGCAATCAAGCACAGCCGAACGTGATGCGAGAGGCAATTAGGGAGGCCTGCTGGGAAGCCATCTTCGCACCTGGTAGAGCGCTGCGACGAGCTTGCGGCACATGAGCACATTCATCGCTTGGATGTCCTTGCGCCCGAACCGAATCTCGCCGAGCGAGGTCATCGCACTCTCGGGCAGTTTGGTGGAGCGCGCCGGCGGCGGATTGCCTGATGATGGAGGCCATCACAAGCAATCCGATGCGATTTGAGGCAATCAGCATGCAATCAGCATGCAATCAGCATGCAATCAGCATGCAATCAGCATGCAATCAGTATGCAATCAGATGCATATTCAGATGGCACATTCAGAGAGCACACTCAGATGGCACTCACCTGGCATGAAGTAGGTGATGACACCCCCCTCGCCCACGCTCTTGACGAACTGATCTCGACGAATCTCGTCCGCGCCCATCGCCCCCAGCTCCTCAGGTGTGAAGTTCACCTTCCCGTGCTCATGGTGCTTGGTCTTCACAGCGTGCGAGAGCTTCGCATGACTCAACTCGGTGCCACCCGCCGGTGGCAGGTTGCCCACTTCGACCCAAATCAGGCCCAGCTGCCCGCCGCCGCCGCCACCGCCACTCCCAAGCATAGGCTGCCCAGCTTGGCACCCAACCTCGACCACCTCAATCCCAAACTCGTTGACCGAAGGGCCGCCGCCGCCGCCGCCGCCCCCGCCCTTGCCCCCGCCCTTGCGCTTGCCGCCGCTCTTGCCCGCAGCCACTGTCTCCTCGAGATCCGCGAGCTTCGACTCCGATTGGCTGCGAGAGAGAGAGAGAGAGAATATGAAAAGAGCCATCAGACGCAATCGGTGCCAATCAGATGCACTCCGGCGCAATCCGTCGCCGTCTACAGCAATCCATCGTCATCAGTGATCATCAAGCTCAACAAAGGAGTTCTGGAGGCTGCATTCACACCGAAGCTACTTCTCTGTGAGCTCTCAATGTCATCATCAGCAATCAAGTTCATCAGCGGCAATCAGCTGCATTCACACCGAAGCTCCGCCTTCTCCTCGTCGGTGAGCTCTCCGGCCTGCTGCTTACGCTTGAGCTCGGCCATTCGAGATTTGACCGCCTTCGCCTCCTTCTCGGCCGCATCAGCCTCCGCTTTGGACACCTGCCCATCGGAGGTCATCGGAGGTCATCGGAGATCATCAGAGGTCATCAGAGGTCATCAGCCTCTGCTTTGGACACATGCCCATCGGAGGTCATCGGAGGTCATCAGAGAGCATCAGAGGTCATCAGAGGTCATCAGCCTCCGCTTTGGACACATGCCCATCGGAGGTCATCGGAGGTCATCAGAGGTCATCATAGGTCATCAGAGGTCATCAGCCTCCGCTTTGGACACATGCCCATCGGAGGTCATCAGAGGTCATCAGAGGTCATCATAGGTCATCAGAGGTCATCAGCCTCCGCTTTGGACACCTGCCCATACGCATGACCCATACGTAGCCAGCAACGGCAATCAACGACCAAAAATGACAAACACGGCACGCCTTCAGCCGCAATCAGTGCCCATTAGCAGCACTCAATGCCAATCAGCCGAAATCAGTGCCCATCAGCCGCACACCTTGCCTCCCTTGGCCGCCTTCTCCATCGCCTCCAGCTTGGCCTGCCGCTCTCCACTCGCCTTCGCTTGACGATCCTTCTCTCCATCAAGGAGCGCCCGCCGATCTGCGTCACTCAGATTGGGGTCCATGAGCTTGCTGATGAGCTCATTCATCCGGCGCTCGGCCTCCTCCATCTCCTTCGCATGCCTCTTCTCCATCTCGGTCAGACGCTTGGCCATCGCCGCCCCGTCGTCGCCATCCTTGCCTCCCTTCTTGCCACCCTTGCCGCCGCCCTGCATGGCTCCGCGCTCACACCGCGGCGCACTCAGTGGCACTCAGTGGCACTCAGTGGCAATCAGCCACTCCCCTGCGTGACTCCGCGCCCACAGCGGAGCAATCAGCCACACGCAGGGAGCAATCAGCCACACTCTTTGGCATCTCGCCTGCAGCTCCGCCAACCTCGCCTCTTCTTTGGCCATCAGAGGTCATCAGAGGTCATCATGATTCATTGGTATCTCGCCTGCAGCTCCGCCAACCTCGCCTCTTCTTTGGCCAGCTCCGCCTTCTCCGCCTTACTGAGCTTGCCCGACGCCTTCTTCTTCTGGAGCTCGTCAACCCGATCGCGGCTCGCCTAATTAGGAAGGGGCGCACTCGGATTCCAATCAGCGACCATCAGCGGAGCCATCAGAGGGGCCATCCGTCGCAATCCTCAGATGAGATCGCAGTGAGCTCGCAGTGAGCTCGCAATCAGATCGCAATCAGATCGCAATCAGATCGCAGCTCGCCTGCGCCTCGTCAAGCGTCGCGAGCCGGCGCTCGGCCTTGCCTAATTCGGCCATCTCCGCATCCGTCAGCTCGCCGGCCTCCTGCTTGCGCTTGAGCTCGGCCAGCCGCGCCGCGATCGCCGCCGCCTCCGCCGCCGCCGCCGCCGGATCCGAAGGTACCCCACCTGTGGGAAAGGGGGAGGGTCGCGCCGTGGTGAGCACTTGCATGCAAGGCGACCCTAGGCGACCCATCCGTAGCAATCAACGTACCACCTCCCTCCGCACTGCTCATCGCGGCCTCGAGCCTGCCCAACTTCGCTTCACTCTTCGTGAGCTCGGCCTTCTCCGCGTCCGAGAGCTCACCGGACACCTGCCGTCGCTTGAGCTCGGAGATCCGTTCCTGCGGTGTCGCCGCGCCGTGGTGAGCGCTTGCATGCAAGGCGGCCCATCCGTAGCAATCAACGGAGATTTTGTGAGCTCTGAGATCCGTTCCTTGACAGCCTCCGCCTCCGCTTCTGCAATCAAGTGCAATCAAGTGCAATCAAGTGCAATCAAGTGCAATTCCGTTCCTTGACAGCCACCGCCTCCGCTTCTGCATCAGACCCTTCCAACAGATCGTCCCCCGCCCCCGCCGCGCCCGCCGCCGCCACCGCCTCCAGCCGCTGCGCCTGCGCCTCCAGTTGCGTCAATTTTGTCTGAGAGGCGGCAAGCTCCGCCATCTCGTCCGCGGAGAGCTCTCCAGCCTGCTGCTTACGCTTGAGCTCGGCCACGCGAGCTTGCACCGCCGCGGACTCTTTGCGTGTAGATGCCGCCGCCTCCGCCGCCGCCTCCGTCTCTGCCGCACTCGGGCGCGTTGCGGACTTGTGGCCGCCGCCGCCGCCGCCGCCGCCGCCGCCGCCGCCGCCAAAGACGTGTCGAAGCCCCACCTGTGGGGACGCCGCGCCGTGGTGAGCACGTGCATGCAAGGCGGCTCATCCGTTTCGAAGCCGTACCAGCGCTGCGAAGTCACTCACGGCCTTCGGATCATCATACGGCGGTGTGTAGTCCTCGTCTTCATACCTGATGAAGGAGGCCATCAGATCTAACATCAGATCGATCCACTCAGCGGCACTCAGCGCCAATCCATCACTGATGAAGGAGGCCATCAGATCTACATCAGCGGCACTCTTATCTCTACGGCGGGATATTCAGGGCGTGTGCATGTTTACACATGCAGCCGCTCGCCCAGACTCTGGATCATTAGCACGTGCCGTCCAACGGATGCATGCGCGGCCAACACAGAGCCCAGTGTGAAACCAACGAGCCGCGGCTCGTGGCAGTCGGTGAGAACCTGCATGCAATGAGGGTGGAAATTAGGGAGGCAATCAGGGATGCATGCAATTAGAGAGGCACGTAGGGAGGCAATTAGGTAGCCATTAGGGAGGCAATCAGTGGCCCCATCAAGGCACCTTGGCGGCTAGTGCGAGCCGGCACTCATCGCTCAGGGTACTCAGTAAGTAGAGGACCACACGAGAAGGCGTCGCGTCCTGATTGCTCCCTGATTGCGTCCCTAATGAAGGCTCCTGCTCGGACACCTCCGTCAGCCCCGAGAGCAGATGATGGAGCCAGCCGCCCACCTGTATGCAATGAGGGAGGCAATCATCAGCTGTCCCGTGGTTCAACCTCGCACTCGGAGGCGACGTTTGATGATTGCCTCCCTCATCAACTCAAGAGGCGCATGCAGAGGCGCCATCCGTGGTTGCCAAAGATGGTTTCCAATCTGGGTCTAATCTGGGTACAATCTGTTTCCAATCTGGTTCCAATCTGGGTCCCAATCTGCGTCCACCTCGTCCGTCAGCCGCCCCGTCATACAGCTCGACATCGAGGGCGAGGTGAGCAAGTGAACAGTGAGCGCCTCCTCCTGCCGCTCCAAGGGATGCCATCAGAGGTCATTAGAGGTCATCAGAGGTCATTAGAGGTCATCAGAGGTCATCAGAAGTCATTAGAGGTCATTAGAGGTCATTAGAGGTCATCACCTGCTGCTCCGTGCTCAGCTGCATCCACAGGCGGACGAGCTTGTCGAGCTTGTCGCCCGTCTGGAGGCGAGAATCGAGCTCGGCGATGCGCTCCGTCAAACGTCATCAGGCGAGATTCGAGCTCGGCGGTGCGCTCCGTCAAACGCGCCATCAGAGGCCAATCAGCACACACCTTGTGGGATTCGAGCTCGGCGAGGGCCTCGGCCAGCAGCTTCTCGAGGCCCTCCATCTTGAGCTTCACAATCTCGACCTACGGTATCAGGCGAGATTCGAGCTCGGAGATGAGCTTCGTCAAACGCGTCGTATAGGTGAGCTTCGAGCTTCACAATCTCGACCTCCCTAATCCGCTGCGAGATACCGTGCAATCAAGTGCAATCTCACTGCAATCTCACCTCACTCATCCCCTGCGAGATGCCGAGCACGCGGTTCATCAAGTGCAATCTCACTGCAATCTCACTGCAATCTCACCTCACTCATCCCCTGCGAGATGCCGAGCACGCGATTCATCTTGCCGAGCGTCTTGCTGAGCAGCCTGCCCTTCTGGTCAGCGGCGTCCGTGTCGGCCTCGCGCTTCTGCGAGTCAAGCGTCGCCTGTGCATGCAATGAGGGATACAATCAGTGGCCATCAGTGGCCATCAGTGGCCATCAGTGGCCATCAGTGGCCATCAGTGGTCATATCAATCAGCGTCAATCGGGTGCAATCACCTGAACGCGCATCTCGTCGACCATATGCTGCAATCAAGTGCAATCAATTGCAATCAAGTGCAGTCACCTGAACGCGCATCTCGTCGACCATATGCTGCAATCAAGTGCAATCAATTGCAATCAAGTGCAATCACCTGAACGCGCAGCTCGTCGACCATCTGCTGCAGCCGCCGCGCCTCAACGAAGAAGGGCGTGCGCATCGCATACACCTTCGCGCCCGCGCCGGGCAGCTCCGGCGTATAGTCGCTGTACAAGCAACGCACAATCTCGCGCCAAACCAGACCGAGCACTCCTTCAAACCGGCCGGTGAGCGGCGCCACGCGCTCGAACGCGTCGCACGCGACGGCGCAGCGGAAGGCGTTCGGTACGCCCAGCATGGCAGAGGAGGCGAGCGCTTGCCTGAAGAAGGATGCAATCAGGTAGCAATCAGTGGAGATGCCCAGCATGGCGGAAACGGCGAGCGCTCGCCTGAGGCGCAATTTCACAAATACAGTGATGAGGGACGCAATCAGAGAGGCAATCAGAGAGATCATCACCGGAGGCGCAATTCCACAAAGACAGCCTTGGATGCGAAGCAGGATTCGTCACTCTCGAATGCATGCATCCAGTGGCTTAATCGGGACGAGATCTCAAGCGCCTCGAGCTGCGACAAGGACACGTGGCACGCGCGTCGCTGATGAGGGAGGCCATCAGAGGCCATCACAGGTGCGACCGAGCGCCGTCGTGGGCGCCATCAAGCGCCATCTCACCTGGTGGCTCCGATGGTGAGGGAGGCCATCAGAGGCCATCAGAGGCGATCACAGGTGCGATCGAGCGCCGTCGTGGGCGTCATCAAGCGCCATCTCACCTGGTGGCTCCGATGGTGAGGGAGGCCATCAGAGGCCATCAGAGGCGATCACAGGTGCGATCGAGCGCCGTCGTGGGCGTCATCAAGCGCCATCTCACCTGGTGGCTCCGATGATGAGCAATAGCGAGCCGGTTGGCGAACGGGTTGCCCTCCGCCTCTGCCATGGGCATCGCATGTGTGTCGACCTGTTGTGTCCAAGGGATGCCATCAGAGGTCATTAGAGGTCATTGTCATCAGGGGTCATCAAGGGTCATCAGAGGTCGTTTAGAGGGCATCCGAGGTCACCAGGGGGCATCCGAGGTCACCAGGGGGCATCCGAGGTCACCAGGGGGCATCCGAGGTCACCAGGGGGCATCCGAGGTCACCAGGGGGCATCCGAGGTCATCAGAGGTCATCAGAGGTCATCAGAGGTCATCAGGTGCATCTCGAGTTCGGTCGGGTCCATCTGGAGCACCAACTGATGAGGGAGGCAATCAGAGGTCATCAGAGGTCATCAGAGGTCATCAGAGGTCATCAGAGGTCATCAGAGGTCACCAGGGGGCATCAGAGGTCATCAGAGGTCACCAGGGGGCATCAGAGGTCATCAGAGGTCATCAGAGGTCATCAGAGGTCATCAGAGGTCATCAGAGGTCATTGCATGCGTCTCGACCTGTCCGAGGGAGTTCATCAGAGGTCATTAGAGGTCATCAGAGGTCATTGCATGCGTCTCGACCTGTCCGAGGGCATCCTCTGAGCGACTCGGATCCCGACCACCGACGAGCAGGGGCCTGGGCAGCAGCTTCGAGCTGGGCGCCGTGCTGGGCGAGTTGGCTTGACGAGGCACTTGAGGCGCCGTGCTGGGCGAGTTGGCTTGACGAGGCGCTTGGTTCTGCCACAGCGAGAGGATGCCGCCCTCGCCGCCGCCGCCGCCGCCGCCACCCTCCCCGCCGCCACCCTCCCGGCCGCCGCCGCCCGACCCGCCCAAGACGGCGCGATCCTCGAGAGGATTTGGGTGCGTCCTCGGCCCGCCCAAGACGGCGCGATCCTCGAGAGGATTTGGGTGCGTCCTCGGCCCGCCCAAGACGGCGCGATCCTCGAGAGGATTTGGGTGCGTCCTCGGCCCGCCCAAGACGGCGCGATCCTCGAGAGGATTTGGGTGCGTCCTCGGCCCGCGTGCGGCGACAGCCCCACTGCCTTTCCCCACAGCCCCACTGCCTTTCCCCACAGCCCCACTGCCCTTCCCCACAGCCCCACTGCCCGCGCCCCCTACCCTTGGTCGGGGGCCACTGGGGTGGCCGCCGAGGGGGGCTGGGGGGCGGATGCGTGGGCTGGACGCGCTTGCCGAGAGGCCCGTCGCCGGTCGTGAGCTCAGGTCGCCGTTGGTCGTTCGTGTGGAGGCGCTCTTCACGAGGCTTCTTTCCTGATTGACGAAGCTTCTTTCCTGATTGACGAGGCTTCTTTCCTGATTGAGGAGGCATCTTGTGGAATCGCGCGCAATGAGCATGGTCTGCAGCGGCGTGAGCTGCAAGCCAAGCCCGAGCGTGCCCGCCTTGGGGGACTCCTTATGAGGCAAGCCGAACCCGAGCGCCTCCGCCTCGGGAGAGGGCTGCTGCTGCGCCGGAGCGGAGATCGACGGTCGACGATAGTCGAGCGACGGCTCGGACGCGATGTGGCGCATCGACGCTGGCCGGACGAAGCTGGTCATGGGCCTAGGCAAGAAGCTCTGCATGTCACTCGAGCGGTTGGCGGGCGGCACCTCTCGCCTCGTGCCGAGGGCTCCCGAGGCTTCCCGAGGCCTCGCGCCGCCAAATGGCACGAGGATACTGAACTTCTCGCGCTCGGGCTCGGGCCACCACTGCTCGAGCGCTTCTGCCGATGGCAGCTGCGGCTCGTCGAGCAAGCGACGGCGGTCCAAGGCATTCGGTATTGCATGGAACATGAACACTCCCGTCACGACGTTGGGAGCGAGCGCGCTACAGCCTCTTCGAACACCCTGGAAATGCAACGGTTAGGAATTCTCCGTTCCTAACTCATCATGCATGCATGCGCAAAGAACGCCTATAAATTAAAACGCGATTGTGCCACGAGGCGGTGTAATACCCAGAACCCGGCACGTACTCGGTAGTTGGTTCGGCCATGGGATCGACACAGGCAGACCGCCCGCGGGTGGCGCCTCGCTAGCTCGAAGTTGGCACGCCTTACAGCAACGCACACGTGGCAATGGGAGGTGAGTCCAAGCATACAGAGCGTGGCGATAAAGTAACGATGAAGTTAGGGGGGCGTGCTCAGAGGTATGGTTGCGTCGCGGGCGTGAGACGATGCGCCCCACGGCACCCTTTACCGGTACGACTCAAACTTCACTCGTCGCCATGGCAGGCGCTAAGGACGCGACCTCCGCTTTCGTGCGCGACCTCCGCTTCTGTCGCTGCTCTCTCCTGCCTCTGGCGCGCAGCGGCTCTGCTATAGTCTCTTCTGCCAGCTCAGTGTGGCAGACGTTTCTGCATTCGCTGTTCCGTCATCAATAGATGCTGTGTCCTGCGGTCGGCATCCTGTGCGCAACAAGTGCGTCTTTGCACGTGTCACCCACTGTCTGCTCTTCTCAAGCCAGGGCACATGTGCGTAGCACAAGGCGCGTCGGAGGCTGCTCCAAGAACGAGACGTGGCGCTCTGTCATTGCAGCTGCAGCAGTTCAGAATCAACCCGTTCGCTTCATAAATGCGGGGGCAAATAAAGGCTTCGAGGTTGCGGGCTTCCTCGAAGCATGGGCCCCAGAGCGCAACGTCAGCAAACGAAGATGGCATAGCCAAATCAAGGCCTTTGCTGCGGCTCACCATCTCGGGTTTCTCAGTTGGAGTGCTTCCGGAGCATGCAAAGATGGGCTACAGACCAAACAAGAGGAGCGCCGGAGCCGTATGAATGCGCGGGGAGGAAATCACGTCGAGATCCATGCTTTCGAGCTCGCTGCCAGCACGGCTCACCTGCTCGAAACGATCGTAAATGACACAGGAGTTTCGGACATTGTCCATGTCTACAACCGTCCCGTAGACAACTCCACAAGGATGGTCGACGTCCCGCTGGTGGCCACCGCGCCTGGAAACGAGAGATTTTCCATCTGCCATGCTCCTGAGAGTCGAGCCATTGGCAAGCGCGGCGACAGTTGCAGAAGACGCGGCCGTCTTCCGACTCTAGCTACGAGCCTCGACGACTTCATTGAGCAGCGCGGGTTCGGCCACGTGTTTCAGGTGACGATTGACACCGAGGGTTGGGACGCACTCGTGCTCGAAGGCTTGCGGCGGTCGCTGCGATCTCAAATTGTGCAGGTCGTCGAGTTCGAGTACAGCGCAATGGGCTTTTGGAAACAAGGCTTGAAAGACCGGCGCACGCTCGCGCAGACCCTTCAATGGATGGCAGATGTTGGGTGGTTTTGCTTCATGCAAGGCAAATTTGGCCTGGTGCCCGTGTCCCCGCCTTGCTGGCGGGAGGAGATGGAGATTCACCGATGGAGCAACTTGGTCTGTGTCCACGGTGCTAGCACCTTCTTTGCCGAGCTCCTCAAACTTGCGGTATGATGGGCGCTGACATGTGGTCGTCGAAAACTGTGTGTTTAGCCTCTTGGCTTTGACTGTGTGTTTAGCCTAGAAGCAACGGTAAGCATTCCGCACGGGTCACAGACTTGAGGCTGCAAATTTCAACTTCTTTCAATCTTGGTCGCGTGTTTGACTGGTTGTGTGACATTACAGGGGGGGAAATGTAATTTCAACCTTCGGACTCTCGGAATCCTAAACCTCTTGGCCTTGGGGGCCTTGGGGCCAGGATTGGAATTTGGAATCTGAGCCAAGGTATAGGTATAGCGAGTTTGCAAATAAGCGCTGGGGGCCGGAAGTGGAATCGGGAATTTCGGAATCCTGGGTTTGCAAGGAGCGCTGGGGGC